>SJYC01115400.1:0-13650 GCA_006408675.1 Madoqua kirkii | reverse complement strand
TTGCCTTGATTAATAATTTGAGGATAAAAATGATAATGCAGGATAAATTATTGTTGTGAACCAGAAAGAATGTACAGTTCTTAGGAAATTTTTTTTTTCTTAAATACACCGAGGATAAGTGCCTAGTGGAGAAACAGATACAGTGAGGGGACGGAGGAGAGACCTGGTAGAAGAAAATTAATCAACTTCACCTTTTGGGGATTAAGTCCTCCTTAGAGAAACCAGTCTCATAAAACATGGTCTAGAGGAAAGCCCAGCATAAACTTCTGGTCTGATCTTTTCATTTGTACTCTGGGCTGATAGCCAGATTGTTTTAAATCAGTTGACCATGGATTGAAGTGGAATTGGGCTTGTGGATTGTTGGAGACCAATAGGAAGGGTTTTATTATTCTATAACTCAGAGCACCTTTGTACAGTGCTTTATGATTATCTTTTTTGGGGAGAAAAGTCCATTTCATATACATTACTTCACTTTGATTTTGAAATTTACAGTTGTAAGACATAGAAAGAAACTTTTATGGCATTCATTACATAAAGGAAAACTGAATAGGGAGAGATTTAGTAATTAGTCTAAGGTAACACAAACAGAAAGTTATGAACATAGACTTTAACTCAGGTTTCTCGATGCTCCAGCCCGAACTCTGCTATGCTACATTTTAGACATGTCCTAGGGCCTGAATCTAACTGGTTTCACCCACATTCCAAGCTATATTAAAGTTTCAGTGAAGATTTTGGGTGAATACGTAATGCAGCCAGCAGTGATCCTCTATGTAATTGGAGCTGAAATAGAGAAATCATCTAGGCTATAGGCTGGAAATGACACCTGATTGTTTCTTCCTGTCAGCACTTCCTGTTACTTGAAGAAGCTCATAGCATCTCTGTCTATTAAGACCACTTTGGGGGCACTGGCTGACAATTTGTCACAAGGACCTGGGTATGATGCATTTTCAACCAAAAATGTCAATGAGAGCTGCAGCTCTCAGATTCCAAAACAGATGTGGCATGAGAAAGACTTCACCAAACCAGGATAATCAGTTCAGCATTTGAGTATGTAATCAATTAGACATCAGTGATCTGGCTTTGAGAACATTCATGGATTTTTGTTTAATGTCTCCCTATCCTTTAAACAGACATTTTATATCATGGAAAGTGAGAGTAAGGAGATAGTGAGGGGAGGCATAGCACCTGTAACTGGAGGGAGCACAAATCACTGGAGAAACCTTGTCAAAGGAGGGTAATGATGGCTGAATACAATAAGAGAGAAGGGCATCAACTCCAGCACTTAGAGCAAAACAACATTTTTTAAAAAATATCCAAGTCTGAAGTGACTGATTTTATCACTATTGTTGTTATGTATGTATTTAGTTCCAGGTATTACAAAAGTCTAATGCGGTTATCCAACAGCAAGGTTGATTAACCACCCAAATTATTTGATTTATTTAAAACTGCATTCAAAAGGAAAAAGGAAATAGTTGACAGCAACATTTAAGGGGTTTTCAGTTTTTAACCATTTCAGCATCATTTAAGATCTCCAGTGTGGTAATACTTAAAAACTCATGTGATTCTTTCTGGCTGGTGGAATTATTGGTGATATTTAAAAATCTTCTTTTGGTTATTTATGTTTTATGATTTTGGTCAATGAAAATACATTACTTATGTAACCTTTTCAAATGTAAAACCACCTTTTTGAATTATAGATCAGAAGATTTAGAAAAACTTAAAGGTTCTCAAGAGATCCTCTGCTTCATCCTGTCTTCTAGAGTGTCAAGTCAAATTTACTAAAGAGGTGGCCCTTGGGCTTACAAAGGATTTCATTGCTTAAAACATTTTTTTCTTTAACCAATGAGGCAATGAATACCTAGGGCAGATAGATACTTGGCTCCCAGGCACATAGATACTTGGTGGCAGAGACTAAGACGGATCACTAAAATGTGACACCACTGCCACTTCCTCTTTTTCCTATCTTCAAGCCTTGGCAAGTCATTTACTGCCAACTTCCTATTACACCACCTTCTTCAGGGTCCTGTTTGAGTGTTAGGTAGTTAGAATAGGAGACAGGAGTCCAAAATGGCGGTGGCTACAGACAAGGAAAGGAAAAGCCCGCGAAAATAGAACAAAGGAAGGTCCAAGGACAGGAGTGAGGACTTCAGGTAGAACAAGGAGCACTTCTGGCTAGCCCAGTTTGCATAGGGCAGGCCCAGGGGGAGGGAAAAACATATAAAAAGAGGAGCCAAAGGGCTTGCTCATGCACTCTCTCCCCCCCACCCCACACACACGCTGGGGCATTCTTCTCTTCGCGTCTTTGGGTCCACATGCCCTCATGCCTCGAGGATGGATTTCCCTGCTATTATCTAAATAAAATAGAGCTGTAACATGGAGCTATAACACTAATTTGTCTAAGA
Organism: Madoqua kirkii; assembly: GCA_006408675.1. Taxonomy (NCBI): domain Eukaryota; kingdom Metazoa; phylum Chordata; class Mammalia; order Artiodactyla; family Bovidae; genus Madoqua; species Madoqua kirkii. The sequence goes on along the minus strand of SJYC01115400.1, from coordinate 11,248 downwards.
GCTATAACATGGTCCATTTGAGACCTGAGACCTATAACACAGTCTGTCCAAGACCTCAGAGCTGTGACATGCCAAGGGCTTTAATGTCCGTCACTCTAAATCTTTGTTGTGATGAGACAGAACCAAGGAGCATACACTCGCCTGACATGAGGAAATACGCTATAGAAAGTGAAAATACTATAGCCTTTGGAACATACTGTTTAGAAAAGTTTCTATGTATCAGCCATTCAGCCATATCTGTATACATAAGCAGCTTATATCACATGCAAGTACAAGGCATCCTATCACACACACACACACACACACACACACACACACACAGAAACACTGACTGAAAGATTGCTCTCATTATTCTGTCACAATATCTGAAATCTCCATCCTGTTATGCTTGCAGAGCCATAGATGCAATATTCAGTCATCCATAAGAAGTTTATTGAGAACAAACCATATGGTAGGAATTACTAGGATATGAACATTCAGATATGAACAGGCTTTGGCTCTTCCCCTTGAGGAGCTGACATAGTAACTGAAAAAAAGCAAGTAAAATGATTATTAAACATCATAATAGAGAAATAAGTCCTACAAGGACACAGAGTCAAGGAATTTAACTCTTCAGAGGATACTCATGGAAGGCTTCTTGTGGAAGTGACATCTAAGTTATATTTTAGTGGATAAATAAGCAGGTAGAGTGGAGAAAGTTGGGAGAGGCATCCTTAACAAAGGACAAATGTAAAGGCTCAGATGTACTAGAACACATGGTTCACTGAAGTGCTGAAAGTAGTTCACCACAACTAAGGAAAGGCATGACATAGTATAATAATGACAGATATCTGAGGATGGAAAGATAAACAGGAATCAAGTTAGAAAAGGCCTTCTGGACCATGTTAAAGAATCTGCACTCTCTCTATAACTGTCTATAGTCACTGAATGATTTTAAACAGGATGATGCATTAGAATTGGGTTCACAGCATTATGTTATCTGAAAGGGTCTCCATGTTAGCATATGTGATTTCTAAGGAAGAGCTAGTCACTATGGGAATGAGAACAGAATTAAGGACAGTGGCAGGTCCAGGTCCATTACACTGAATGCTAACCAAGATTGAGTAATGGGAAATCCCTTTTATCTTTGGACTTGGAATACACAAGCTCCTGTCTTTAGAATAGAACTCATTCTTTCCATAGGTATATACTCCCTGTGTCCTGTCACTGAAACTGAGCAGGACCCTATGGGGCTTCTGGGCAAAAAAGTTTTTCTGTGTCCCCCATTTCTTTTTTTGAAGGAAATAAGTTTCATTGGCCTCCAGGACCTTCCCTGAGATCCAACTGTCATGTTCAAACAGTTGCTAACTATGGAAGGGAAGAACAATCAAGAAACAATAGTGGAGCCTTGGGGCAGGGTTCTGGTTCCTCCTCTAGGGATATACATAATGATAACTTTCAGCGCTTTGGCAGAACTAAAACCCACAGGAAACAAAAGGTGTTAACTACTTGAAGAACCATTCTTCCCAGAGGGATTTTCCAGACAAGAATACTGGAGTGTGTTGCCATTTCCTTCTCTAAGGGATCTTCCCAATGCAGAGATCAAACCTGGCTTTCCTGCACTGCAGGCAGATTCTTTACTATCTGAACCACCAGGGAAGCCCCAGAGAGAAGAAACTAGTCACATCCAAAGGTTCCTTAGGTTGGAGGAATTTAGGCCCAGAAGGAGCCCTGATTCTTATTCAATAACCCTGAAAATAAAACTCCTCACAACTCCCCGTCCAGGGTTGGGACACACAGTTTTGACAACATTAACCTCCTGTGCCTCCCTTTGCATGGCAAAGCAATGAAGCTATTCTTTTGTACTTCACTCAAAACTGTTTCTGATTTTTAATTCCATACTGGTATATAAAAGCCAAATTTTGGCTATACCATCTTCTTTCTCTATTTGGAGTTCTCATAACAAGAAAATAGGACCTCATAAAAGAGAACTTACCCAGACATATTTATTATCCCTATGCTATATTAAAGAGTAGACCACTCATAATGCCAGCTTCACTGTGCCTCAGACTACATTGATCCTATTAGCTGCTTTCTCAGTTACACATTGGATTAATCACCTAGAAAACCAGCCACTCTTAGTAAAAACAGTCTCTCCCATACAGAGCTTAAATATATCCCATGAGACAGAGTAGAACCCCATTTGGACATAGATGTTTAAAATATGTGTTTACTCTTCAACCTTTACATCTAATTATTAGGCAGCAGGGCATAACCAGCGATAGAACCTCTAATAGCCCCTCTCAGCCACTGACACAGCCATTGGGCCATAGTCAGGTGACAATAATACTACGTACATTAATATTTAATTCTGATTTCCATCTGGAAGAGCTAGAAAAACTGCAGAAGGTTAGTGATTGTAGGAAGGAAGAAAAGAGCTCAGGTTTCAAATATACTAAAAGTGGCCCTGATTTGGGGAAAATGGTGTGCCAGTGTTCAGGAAAATTACAGATGAATTATTTGGGTGTGGGCATTTTCTACCTAAATTAGCTATGGACGACTGTGGCATAAACAGAATATTTTATATATTGTTTGCAATAGCTTGCTGCCACTTATTCACATTTTAAGGAAAATATCTCCATCTTCTAATAAAATGTATCAGACAAGCAGTGAATGGTAATTATGTGTTTGAAAAGAACTGGATTAGTGCCTCTTTTGAGATGCCATGGCAAAACTTGTATCTAGAACCAACTCTTTCACTATCTCAATAAGTGATGTTGTGGAAATTCCTTAAAATCTCCATACACTGTTTTCCTTCCCCTATGAAATTTTGAAATTATTTAAAGGTGAGATAAAAAATATCAAAATGTCAGATGCATACATACACACACAACATGTTGATGAAGGTCTGATTATGAGTGAATCATTGAATGAATCATAAAACTTGAGAGTTGCAAAAGATCTTAATGCTTATAAATTCAACCCACTCCTTTTACAGACAACAAACTTGAATCCATAGAGGGAGACTGACTTGCCCAATGTCAATTTTCTGCTAAGAACCACCTCTCACTCAGTTTGACTCCCACTCACCACTTCATGTTTTTTAGCAAAGGGATAGGTAAGACAAAACTGGTAGGAGAAAAATGAGGCAGAGAGAATAAACCCTTGGAGCCTGGACAATAGAGGAGTGCTAGCAATGAGAAATTATGTTGGCACTCAGTGTTCTACTTAATGATGTTATAGTTAAAGTAACTTGAGATGTTCAGAACTTTAACCCAGACCACTGTCAAGCCCTCCCTAAAACAGTTACATGCAACAAGGAACTGTGACAGTGGAAGGCACAGTCACATTTTCTGGGACTTGGCCACAAACTCCTCTGCAGAAAACTCTAATGAATTGAGCTAGACCACATAGAATGCTCACTTTTACATGACAGCTAAACTTTTAACCAAATCAGACCGTTGTGTTCTGTTCTATAGAATCTGGCCACTTCCTAACGTTTCCACTGCTACCACCCTGGTCATAGCCACTATCACCTCATACAGGAGTTACTGCCATAGCCTCTTAACTGATCTCCTTGTTGCCACTCTTGCCTTTATAATCTATTCTCCCAAATAGTCCGTGATTCTGTTAAAATGTACATCATATTATCTTGTGTTCCTACTTAAAATCTCTCTAACTCAGTGGCATTGAAGGCCTATCACTTCCCTGTTATCTCTCTGCCTCATCTTCTGCCTCTCTCCGTCTCAATCAAGCACAATGGATCCCATGTTGTTTCTTGAACTATGCCAAACATGTTGGCTCCTTGTGACCTTTTTATCTGTTGTTTCCCTTGTCTGGAATGCTTCTTCTCTGGACATGTGAGTACTTCACAAAGATTTCTATTGAAATGCCACTTAAATGGTCTCTCTTGATCTCTATAAAAATTGTAATATCTACCCACCCTTTCAGTCATTAGGGCTCCTTTATTCTGCTGTATTATTCTCCATTTCTCTTCTTACCATCTTTCTGCCTTCCCCGCTAGAATGCAAGTGTCATAAGGCTGGAGACTTCAGTGTTTTATTTTTATTTGCTTAATTTTTTTCACTAATGTATATTAATGCTTAAAGCAAGGTCTAGCATATAGTAGACATAAAATAAATACTTGTTGAACATATTAATTATTGAATAGGCACTTAAAATGCCACCTATGTTTATGTGGCAGGCACTGTGCTGAGTACTTTATATTCTTTGTCTCACTTAATTCTTACACATACAGAAATATGACTAGGAAAATACTGTTGGTTATCTCACTTCTGGATGAGAAACCTAAGAGGTTAAGTAATTTGCCCTAGGTCACTAGTTGTATCACACCCAGGATTCATTAAAATCCAAGTGATGAACCAAGTCCCCCTAAAACTGATACCAGGCAGGACCCTGTAGGCTCCTGGGTGCAAAAGCCTTTCTGTGTTCCCCATTTCTTGATGACAGGAAATGGGCTTCATTCAGCCTCCATGACCTTCCCTGAGTTTCAAGGGGCAGATTCAAATAGTTACTCTTATTAGGGAACGGAGGTGGAGAAGGTAGTGGCACCCCACTCCAGTACTCTTGCCTGGAAAATCCCATATGCCATAGCCTCTTAACTGATCTCCTTGTTGCCACTCTTGCCTTTATAATCTATTCTCCCAAATAGTCCGTGATTCTGTTAAAATGTACATCATATTATCTTGTGTTCCTACTTAAAATCTCTCTAACTCAGTGGCATTGAAGGCCTATCACTTCCCTGTTATCTCTCTGCCTCATCTTCTGCCTCTCTCCGTCTCAATCAAGCACAATGGATCCCATGTTGTTTCTTGAACTATGCCAAACATGTTGGCTCCTTGTGACCTTTTTATCTGTTGTTTCCCTTGTCTGGAATGCTTCTTCTCTGGACATGTGAGTACTTCACAAAGATTTCTATTGAAATGCCACTTAAATGGTCTCTCTTGATCTCTATAAAAATTGTAATATCTACCCACCCTTTCAGTCATTAGGGCTCCTTTATTCTGCTGTATTATTCTCCATTTCTCTTCTTACCATCTTTCTGCCTTCCCCGCTAGAATGCAAGTGTCATAAGGCTGGAGACTTCAGTGTTTTATTTTTATTTGCTTAATTTTTTTCACTAATGTATATTAATGCTTAAAGCAAGGTCTAGCATATAGTAGACATAAAATAAATACTTGTTGAACATATTAATTATTGAATAGGCACTTAAAATGCCACCTATGTTTATGTGGCAGGCACTGTGCTGAGTACTTTATATTCTTTGTCTCACTTAATTCTTACACATACAGAAATATGACTAGGAAAATACTGTTGGTTATCTCACTTCTGGATGAGAAACCTAAGAGGTTAAGTAATTTGCCCTAGGTCACTAGTTGTATCACACCCAGGATTCATTAAAATCCAAGTGATGAAACCAAGTCCCCCTAAAACTGATACCAGGCAGGACCCTGTAGGCTCCTGGGTGCAAAAGCCTTTCTGTGTTCCCCATTTCTTGATGACAGGAAATGGGCTTCATTCAGCCTCCATGACCTTCCCTGAGTTTCAAGGGGCAGATTCAAATAGTTACTCTTATTAGGGAACGGAGGTGGAGAAGGTAGTGGCACCCCACTCCAGTACTCTTGCCTGGAAAATCCCATAAACGGAGGAGCCTGGTAGGCTGCAGTCCATGGGGTTGCTAAGAGTCAGACACAACTGAGCAACTTCACTTTCACTTTTCCTTTCACACATTGGAGAAGGAAATGGCAACCCAATCCAGTGTTCTTGCCTGGAGAATCCCAGGGATGGGGGAGCCTCGTGGGCTGCCATCTCTGGGGTCGCACAGTCAGACACAACTGAAGCAACTTAGCAGCAGCAGCAGGGAAGGGAGGGATGTGGAGACAAGAGAGAAAGAGTCAGGAAACAATAGTGTAGTCTTGGAGCAAAGTCCTGCTTCCACATCAAGGAGTGTGCACAACAGTATCTTTGAGCTTTTTAATGCAGAGTCAGCAGATACTGAAATCCCTACCAGGTGGGAGAAGTTAACTGTCTGCTGTCCAGACCAGTTGGAACCACACAGTGTATGATGCTGACTCCCACTTACCTCACCATCACCTAATCAGAAGAATGCCCATGAGCTGATCACATTCTCTTTGAACCATTACCATAATACTTCTCACTACCCCCTCCAGGTCAGGGCAAACAGTTTTGAGGGCATTAGCCCACTGTGGCCCCCTTTGCCTAGTAAAGCAAAAAATCTATCCTTTTTTATTTCACCCAAAAATTGTTTCTGAGATTTAATTTGCTGTTGGGGTACACAGGCCAGATTTGGCTTCAAAACCAAGTTTCTCTGCCAAGTTTATGATTAGCCTCTCTATCCAAAATGTTATTCCCTTTCTTGTCTAACACCTGCTCCCCTTGAGATTGAGAAATGTCCAAAAACGGGAGAGAGCTGAAACTTAGCAGAACATTTTAGGGCCTTGCCAGGCACGATAGCCTTTATGTGTCCCCATTTCTTGTTTGTAAGAAAAAGGTGTGCATCCTTCTAGACCTTCCCTGAGTTACCAAGAGAAGACTCAAACAATTACTAACCAGAGAAGTGAGAGAACACATAAAGAAACAACAGCGCTGTGAAAGAGCAAGCCCTAGTTCCTCTTGAAAGATTATTCTTAACAATCTGGTACATATCTCTGAGTTCTTCTACAGGAACTAAGACCCCTGCCCAGCTGGAGGATGGTAACTTCAGACTGAGCATGAGCACAAGAACCCAAGACTGGTTGAAACCAGAAGGCTGATTATCGAGATTCCTAGTACCCCATCCTGTTACCTCACTACCAACCAATCTTGGAAGGTTATACAACCTGCAGTCGTTCTCCCAAATTTTGCCTATAAAAACTCCTCCCTGAAAGCCATCAGGGAAATTGGGTCTCTTGAGCCCAAGTTGCCTATTCATCTTGCATGTCCCTTGCAATAATTTTTTCTCTGTTCAAACTTTAACATCTCAATTTGTTTGGCCTCACTGTACATCCAGCACATGAACTTGAGTTCAACAAGACAAGCAGAGCTGATTCCAAAAGCCCATTAACTTAACTACCACAAAATACTGCCTTCTTAGTTTCAATCTGAACCTGGATTTACTTGCCCTATCTCTTTTCTTTCTCAGCCTGTTTTATGGGAATAATTGACATTATATGTATGTCACTATCCAGCAAAGAGTCTCTCCCGGCCTACTGAATATCATCAATCTAGTAAGAGATGGGATTCCAATAAGGACATATTCAATTTCGACAAATGACCCTGAATGATGAGTTGGCATGGAAAAGGGCACAAGTTCTGGAAATGTACACTACACAGAGGCCTGCCCAGCAGACTGGTCCCGTGTGATTTTAGTGCTTATTTGAAGCTCAGTATAGCAGAGAGCTTTTGAATGTCCTGGGAGTTGGAATACAAACAGCCAAGAAAACAACGAGTCTTGGTCATAAATTTCAAATCCTCATGTCAAGCTTTCACATCATTGAACACAATCCTTGTATCAGTCTATGTGTGCCTGTTGACAATAACATTTTCTTTAGGAAGAAAACAGGTGAGAAATGATCTAATCCAGACAAGTTACCCATAAACTCTAGGAAGAAAATGTACATTTGTGTTTGGAGCTTTATTAAAAGCATAAGAGGTCATAAAATGAATGCTGCACACAATAATGATAATTACATATTTATTGATCAGCTCTTGACCATTTTCAAAGTGATTTTATCTATATTATATTAGTTTAAACTTTTAATAGCTGCCTGAAGAGTGCAGATGAAGAAACCAAGCTCCTGGGTGTGATGGCAAGTAAGTGGCACAACCTGAACCAGTACTCAGATCTCTAACTTCTCTATAAAACTCAATGTTCCTAGTAATTTCTCTGTGGAAATTTTGCATTAATTATATCGAGGCCTATTCAAGTTTGATAATCACCATGTGCTACCAAAGTCTTCTCAACAGACATGACATAGGTACACTCTTAACTAGAGCCACAGAAGTAGTACTGCAAAGCTCTTTGCCCCCAGTTTTTGCTTCCACCAGTCTGATCTAACACCTTATGTATCCTTATTTAATTTAGTTATTGGACAAGTACTGCATGAAAGAAAGTAACTTCATATTATATAATTGATATAATAGTTGATATAATCAGTTAGCTTCAGTATCCCTCCACTGTCTTAAAGAACGGGCCCTTGGACAGATCCATTTTTAATGGGAAAAAGAACATGAAAAGTGGGAAGAGAGATCAGCTTTTAATAAAGAGCCCCAAAGAGCCTAGGTAGCCAGAGAACAATATGGGAACACATAATATCTGGAACAGGAAAGAATGTGTAATGGGATGAGGGCTGAGTGGAGTGAAAAGCATGAGAGGTGGAAAGGAAAGAGTTTAGGAGTTTAAATTAAGACTCACTCATTTAGGGTCTTCGCTGGTGGCTCAGTGGTAATGAATCCATGAGCCAATGCAGGAGACATGGTTTGATTTCTGGTCTGCGAAAATCCCACATGCCATAGAGCAACTAAGTCCATGCATCACAACTACTGAGCCTGTGCTCTAGAGTCCAGGAATTGCAATTACTGAGGCCCACACACCTAGAGCTTCTGCTCCACAACAAGAGAAGTCACCACAATAAGAAATCCATGCACAACAACTAGAGAAAATCCTGTACAACAACAAAGACCCAGCACAACCAAAAATAAATAAATAAAACTATATTTAAAAGACTGACTCATTTTGATTTGGGCTACCTTTGATGGAAAAAAAGTTCTACCTAATGCAAAATGGATTAAAATGAGTCTACAAAGAAAAAAAAATACTGTTTGTAAATATCACAAAAAAGAAAAGAAGCAAAAGCCTTAACTGTTCAATGTACTCCAGTATGTTCTCCAGAGAAGATGGAACTGGTTTTCTAGAAAGCTAATGAGCTACTAAATGGAAGGTATGAACTGCAAGTGATGCCCATCAGGAATGTTAATGGGAACTGTGCTGCATGCTATGCTGTGTTTTTTTTTGTTGTTGTTCCATGCCTGAAATAGATAAATGTGTGTGTGTGTGTGTGTGTGTGTGCAAATAATGTTTCTAAGAAAGCACTAAAACCTTGAGGGTTACAAGTGATAAAAAATTATTATAGGCAGTTAACATCTTTAATTTTTTAAATGTTTCATGGTAGTAACCAGAATTTGGTCAATAACTGCTGTAAGTGAAGTGAAAAAAACAAGAACTGTTTATTGATATCCATTTAAAGGACTATCTTTAGAACATTTTGAGTAATGCATTTCTACTGCATAATATTTTAGCTCTACTCTTGCAATACATATGGACTTCTATTCTGAAATGAAATATATTTACCAATGAGTTAGGAGAGGATGCTAAGAGAAATGATATCAGGAAACACAGTAATCACAAAACCTTCTAGTTATCCATCATGTCCAAATGTCTTTGAAACGGAAACCTTTTGAAGACATGTATTGTTCCCTTTAGTTTCAAAGAGAAAGAACTTCTGTGAAGTTTTTCATAAGGCTGGTTTACACAAAGAACACCTGTGTGAGCTGGGCTACCACATAGCTTCTTTTCATATGGCAATTTCAGTTGTTTTGTGGTGGCCACCTGTGGTACTGCAAAGAAGAAATCTAAGGCTATTTCTAGGCTCAGCCGGAAAGAATCCCATGATTTATTTATCATGTCCAGGGCTGAAGGAAAAGGGAAGTGGTACTATAAGTTTCAAATATTTGCCATTTGTCTTCTCTAGAGATTATTTCATCCTCTTAATCCTGATGACTCAAATTTGGGTAGCTTCTGCTAATTGGTGATGATAATTTCTGACAGAGTAATACAGCCTACACTTTGACTTTCCTCAGTGCTGCATAAGTGAGAAGTGTGAAAGAGAAATCATTTCCTTAAAAGATGAAACAATTTGATGTCTAGGTTTCATACTCCTTAAGGAAAAATATGACTGAGGCAATATTAAAATAATTTTAAAATATATGTACAAGGTGATTTGTCAGTATTAATTTTTAATAAGCTACACTGATATTTCTTAACTAAACCTTGATTCTTATTTGGATTTTTAAAAATATTCTAAATTCTTTCTCCTAATGTGCTTTTTAGGCTTTGTAAAGAGGCTTCTGGGCCTGGTTATTCACTTGGAGCAAAAAGCAAGCAGTTTGTAAGTTTGGTGCCAAAGTTCCACATCCACCAACTTCCACTGCCATTATTGAGTACCCTGAGGCTCGCTTGACTCTTCACACTGTCCTTAGGTGTTAGCTCTTATTATTGTGATTTTCAGTAAAATCTTAAACAGCTTTTCCCATTTCCTCCATTCCTTAGTTCGCTCTGTATGAGTCCTTGAAGCTGAAGCACGTCTCTTATACTCAACATATAGTAAGGTCTCGGTTTTTTGTGACCTTTTTTTTTTTTAATTTATTAAGGCACTCTATGGCTTTTGAATGAAAAATATCCATTTACATTGAAAATAATTATTTCTAGGCAAAGACTTACTGTTGCAATCTTGTTAACTATTTTCTGGTTGTTTTATAGTTCCTTTGTTCTTATCTTCTTCTCTTGCTGCTCTTCCTTTGTGAATTGATGATTTCCTATAGTAGTAGACTTTGATTCTGCTCTATCTTGAGTGTATTTACTATAGATCTTTGTTCTGTGGTTATCCCGAGGCTGATTTGAAACTTCTCACGAATATAAGTGTATTTTTACCTAATAACAACTTTAACTTTGACTGCATGCAAAAGTCCACCCCGTCCCACTGTTATATTTTTGATCTCACAATTTACATCTTTTTATATTGTGTATCCATTAACATATTGTAGCTATAGCTATTTCTGATACTTTTCTCCTTCATCCTTGATAAGAGTTTATTGGATAATAGATCATCAGATTAGATTATTCTGAATCTGGATATGGGGCTTCCCTGGTGGCTTAGAGGTTAAAGCATTTGCCTGCAATGCGGGAGACCTGGGGATATATTTGCCTTTACTGGTATGTTGTTTATTTTCATATGTTTTACTGTTACTAGTTAGTGTCCTTTAGTTTCAGCTTGAACTACTTACAGCATTTTAAGGAAAGCCCAGTGATGATAAATTCCTTCAACTTCTTTTTTGGGAAAATCTTTATCTAAGCTTCATTCCTGAAGGACAGCTTTGCTGGGTAAAGTACTCTTGGGTGGCACTTTCTTTCAGCACTTTGAAAAGATCATCCCATTTTCTGCTAGTCTGCAAAGTCTATGCTGAGAAATCT
>SJYC01115399.1:0-32636 GCA_006408675.1 Madoqua kirkii | reverse complement strand
GATATTACTCGGCCATTAAAAAGAATGCATTTTAGTCAGTTCTAATAGGTGGATGAAACTGGAGCCTATTAAACAGAGTGAATTAAGCCAGAAAGAAAAATACCAATATGGCATACTAACAAATATATATGGAATTGAGAAAGATGGTAACAATAACCCTGTATGTGAAATAGCAAAAGAGACATAGATGTATAGAACAGTCTTTTGTACTCTGTGAGAGAGGATGAGGGTGGGATGATTTGGGAGAATGGAATTGAAACATGTATATTATCATATGTGAAACAAATCACCAGTCCGGGTTTGATGCATGATACAAGGTGCTCTGGACTGGTGCACTGGGATGACCCAGAAGGATGGGATGTGGGAAGGGCCTTCAGGATGGGGAACACATGTACAGCCATGGTGGATTCATGTCAATGTATGGTAAAACCAATACAATATTGTAAAGTAATTAGCCTCCAAAAAATAAATAATTTTTTAAAGGAAGAAATAATAAATAAATAAATGAAACTATTAGGGTTCCTGGTACTAGGCAAATGAAAATAGCTATATACATGTTTTCAAGTAACAACTGATTAAAATTGATCTAGTTCAATTTTAGATTTCTATGTTTCTGTTTCTTTAATTGCCAGGGAAAGTAAAAATCTTCACTTGTGGAAAATAAATTTCAATTAGATGTGTATAAGAGACAGGCTCTGGACTGGTGCACTGGGATGACCCAGAAGGATGGGATGTGGGAAGGGCCTTCAGGATGGGGAACACATGTACAGCCATGGTGGATTCATGTCAATGTATGGTAAAACCAATACAATATTGTAAAGTAATTAGCCTCCAAAAAATAAATAATTTTTTAAAGGAAGAAATAATAAATAAATAAATGAAACTATTAGGGTTCCTGGTACTAGGCAAATGAAAATAGCTATATACATGTTTTCAAGTAACAACTGATTAAAATTGATCTAGTTCAATTTTAGATTTCTATGTTTCTGTTTCTTTAATTGCCAGGGAAAGTAAAAATCTTCACTTGTGGAAAATAAATTTCAATATAATGTGCTGATTACCAGGAAGCATCATATTATTTCCTTAAATTGTAAGAAAATGTCACCTGCTGGACCCAATACCTTATATTATACTTTTGTAAAAGTGACTGAATTAGAGATAATTTTTAGTTATTAACAGATCTGAGTGAGAGGACTAGATGAAGACACTATTACAGCAGAAAAAAGGAGGACATTCTAACCAGTGGTCAGATGGATTAGAGGAATGGAAGCAGACCAAGGCATCCAAGGTTCACTGATGGAGCTTTTTATAAGACTCACTCAGAACACAGCAAAAAGGTTGAAGTTGAAAAAAATAACTCCAGGTGTGCACTAACCAAAAATAAAAAATTATGGTTTTAATATTAGACAAAATGACCTTGCAGAATGTAAATGTAATTCTTATGTGTCAAATTCTACAGTTTCTTATAAAATTAAACTTTTGTTCTTTTAAAAATATCTGGAAAGTATATATATATATATATACTGTACTTCTCAATCACTAATAAGAAAATATTAATTGGTTATTCAGAGATGGATCATGGTCTATTCTTCAAATGTCCTCTTCTCTGCAATCCAATGTATTTACACAGAATCCATCCATGCTGCCCAAGACTATGCCCTGTGCCAAGAGAGGTAAAACATAAATTCTTGGCCTTGATGTGCTTCAAATGTCACACACTGAAATAATTTACATGACATAATTTTAAAAAAAAAAGGTAACTTCTTGTTTATCAGCCAAGCTACAAAAGTTTTAAGCAATTATTTATTTCTTGATGCTGCCTTTGAAAATAAAACTACTTTATAACAGTGTGTGAAGAACACAATCACTTCCATCTAATCTCTTCTTAACCCTCAGAACAAATTTCTCTCTTGATCTGCAGTTATAATAGATTCTGTGCTAAGCTCTTAAAGATTCCTAACACCTATTACAATTATCCTGTTGGTTTAGACATTTTATGGCTATAAGATTTTCAGACAGCTTTCAGAATATGTGACTCCATGGACCTTTAATGTCAAAATATTACAACAGTACAACAGGAAGAATCTTTACGCTCAGTTCCTGGCATGCAATTCAAAATTAACAACCTTGGGATAAACTTTTCAACAATATCAAGAAAATATCAGAAGAAAACCAAACGAAACTCAAGCTATCTGGAAAGAGGAAAAACACTAAAGAAAGAAAGTGAAAGTGAAGTCGCTCAGTCGTGTCTGACTCTCTGCAACCCCATTGACTGTAGCCTACCAGGCACCTCCGTCCATGGGATTCTCCAGACAAGAGTACTGGAGTGGGTTGCCGTTTCCTTCTCCAGGAGATGTTCCCAACCCAGGGATCAAACCCGGGTCTCCCACACTGCAGGCAGATGCTTTACCATCTGAGCCACCAGGGAAGACTCCAGGGAAAAACACTAGTTATGATATACAAATGTCAAAAAAAGACAGTTAACAGAATTTAAACCAAAAATGCTAAGTCCAAGTCACCAATATACTTTCAGTTGTTAAAGAAAAGGAATAAAAAGTAGGTATATCTCACAAAGCAGAAAATATAGTACAACTGAAAAACTTAGACACAAAAACTTGTTCTTAAATTTCCCTAAAGATACATTAATATTTAAAAAAAAGAGTTTTCATGAGATCTTTGAATAATAAGTTCTAAATATGACAAATGACCTATAATCATAACTTAGAAAAGACAAAAAAAAAAAGTGTCTTTACACAGCTCTAAAACCACAGGGAAACATTTTTTTTGAACGTGGGAATTTGGACCCGATAGTGAAAGCACTGTTTTCCTCCTGTGAAAGCAGGATAGTTACAGCCTCAAATCTTCCAGAAAAACACACTGGTTCTATTTCTCTTCATCACAGCATTTTTGGTCAAGTATCTGAGTTTTCAGAAAGAAACAACCTGCTTGCCACTTTTTGCTGGGAAGTCATCTGACAGTAACAGTTTCACCTAATCAGTGTAACAATAGATATGATAGTCAACACTCACAAAACTCTTCCCTGACCTATTTTCTCATGAAATGGTAGCGTGTCTTACATGTGTCTTTACACAGCTGTGAAACTTCAGGGAAACATGGTTTTGTGAACCTGGGAACTGGGGCCTGATGGTAAAAATAGAATTTTCCTCCTGTGAAAGCCAAAAAGTTGCCACCTCAGACCTACCAGAAAAACATACTGATTCATTTTTCTCTTTGTTTTCAACAACAGCTTTGGTCAAGTATTTGAGTTTTCTGAAAGAAAGAGGCTGCTTGTCACTCCTTGCTGGGAAGTCATCTGATATTACAATTTTACCTTATCAAGGTAACAACAGGTATGGTAGACAGCAACCATAAAACATAGTCCCTGATATCTCTTTACATGGAATGGTCCAGTGTGTCCTAGGAATGTTTTACACAGCTCTGAAACTGCAAGAGAACATTTTATTTTTAAACCTGTAGATTGGGGCCTAATGGAAAAATTAGTATATTCCCCTGTGAAACCTGGATAGTTATAGTCTCAAACCTACCAGAAAAACGCAGATTCATTTTTCTCTTCATTACAGCAACAGCATTGGTCAAGTATTTGAGTTTTCTGAAAGTAATAGGCTGCTTGCGTCTACTTTCTTGGAAGTCATTTAACAGTGCAGTTTCACCTATTCAGAGTAACAACAATTATGGCAGTCAAAATATACAGAATACTCTCTCATGAACTCTTTTCTCATGGAATCTTAATGTGTTCCTTTGTGTGTATTTACAGAGTTACACTTGGGTTCTCGGGTCTGATGGTAAAAGCAGTGTTTTCCTCCTGTGAAAGCTAGATAATTACAGCATCAAACCTGCCAGAAAAAGAGCCTCGTTCATTTTTTTCTTCATTACAACTCTGGTCACTTTTCTGAGTTTTCTGAAAGAAATAGTCTTGCCATTTCTTGCTGGGAAGTCTCTGACAGTATGGATTCACCTCTTCTGGGTAACAATAGTTATGGCACTAAACACTCACACTCTCCCCTGATCTTTGCTAAGAAACTGTGTAGTTTCACCTCATCAGGGTGACAATAGGTATAGAAGTCAACACTCATAAAAAAAACTACCCATGACCACTTTTCTCATGGAATGGTACACTGTGTCCTAGGAGTTTCTTTACACATCTGTGAAACTACAGGGATACATATTTTTGTGAACATGGGAAATGGGCCTAAATGGCAAAAGCAGTATCGTCCCCTCTGCCTCCTGTGCAAAATGCTTGCAAAATAGTTGCAACCTCAAACCTGCCAGAAAAACACCCTGGCATTTTTTTCTCTTCATGACAATAACTTTGGTCAAATATTTGAGTTATCTGAAACATGCTGCTTGCTACCTCTAGTAGGAAGTCATCTGACAGTACAGTTTCACCTAATTGGTATGAGAATTATGGCAGTCAACACTCACAGAACCCTCTCCCCTGATCTCTTTTCTCATGGAATGGTACGGTATGTCCTAGGCGTATCTATACACAACACTGAAGTTGCAGAGAAGCAAGTTTTGTGAATCTGGGAACTGGGACCTGATGGTAAAAGCAGTATTTTCCCCCTTGAAACCTGGATCATTGCAGCCTCAGGCTTGCCAGGAAACACTCTGGTTCATTTCTCTCTTCATTAAAACAACCCTGGTCATGTATTTGAGTTTTCTGAAAGTAATAAGCTGCTTGCTATTTCTTGCTGGAAAGTCATCTGACAGTACAGTTTCACCTAATCAGGATAACAACAGTTATGGCAATCAACACTCACAGGACACTTTCCCTTGACTTTTATCTCATGAAATGGCACAGTGTATTCTAGGAGTGTCTTTATTCACTCTGATACTTCTGGGAAACATGTTTTATGAACCTGGGAACTAGTGACTGATGATAAAAGCAGCATTTTCCTCATGTGAAATCTGATAGCTGCTTCATCAAACCTTCCAGGAAAACACTCCGGTTCATTTTTCTCTTTGTCATAACAACTTTGATGAAGTATTTGAGTTTTCTAAAAGAAACAAGCTGCTTGCCTCTACTTTCTGAGAAGACATCTGAAAGTATAGTTTCACCTAATCAGGATAAAAACAGTTATGGGAGTCAATACTCATAGAACATTCTTCCTTGATACTTTTCCCATGGAATGGTACAGTGTGTCCTAGGTGTGTATTTATTCAGTTCTAAAGCTGTAGGGAAATGTGTTTTTGTAAACTTGAGTTTGGGGGCCTGATGTCAAAAATAGGATTTTCCCCCTGGGAAAGCTGGATAGTTGCAGCCTCAAACCTGCCAGAAAATCACACTGGTTCATTTATCTCTTCCTTATAGCAACTTTGGTCATGTATTTGAGTTTTGAGAAAGAAACAGACTGCTTGCCTCTTCTTGCAGGGAAGTCATCTAACAGTACAGTTTTTCCTATTCAGGGTAACAACAGGTATAGCAGTTAACACTCACAAAACATTCTCCCTTGATACCTTTTCTCATAGAATGGTACAGTGTGTCCTATCTATATTTACACAGCCCTGAGACTGCAGGGACACATGTTTTGTGAATTTGACAGTTGGGGCCTGATGGCAAAAACAGTATTTTGTCCCTGTGAAAACTGGAAAGATACAGCCTCAAACCTGCCAGAAAAACACCCTCGTTCATTTTTCTCTTTATTAAACAACAACTTCAGTAAAGTATTTGAGTTTTCTGAATCAAGCAGGCTGCTTGTGATTTCTTCCAGGGAAGTCATGTATATGGTTTCCCCTAATCAGGGTAACAAAAATTACAGAGGTCAACACACAGAACACTCTCCCCTGATCGCTTTTCTGATGGAATGCTACAGTATGTCCTAGGCGTGTCTTTACACAGCTTTGAAATGGCAGTTAAACATGTTTCTGTGAACCCGAACACTGAAGCCTGCTGGTAAGAGCAGTATTTTCCCCTGTGAAAGCTCAATAGTTGCAGCCTCAAGCCTGCCAGAAAAGCATACTGACTCATTTTCTCTTCATTTCAACCACAAATGTGATCACGTATTTGAGTTTTCTGAAATAGTCTGCTTGCCCTTATTGCTAGGAAGTCATCTGACAGTACATTTTCTCCTAAGCTGGGTAACAACAGGTATGGTAGTCAACAATCAAAGAACACTCCCCCTTGATCACTTTTCTAATGGAATGGTATGGTGTTTCCTATGTGTGTATTTACATAGCTCTGAAACTTCAGGGTAACGTGTTTTTGTGAACATGGAAATGGGACCTGATTGCAAAAGCAGTATTTTACCCCTGTAAAAGCTGGACAGTTTCAGCCTCAAACTTGCCAGAAAAACACACTGGTTCATTTTTCTCTTCGTTACAACAAAAGCTTTGTCAAGTATTTGCGTTTTCTAAAAGAAACTGGCTACTTGCCGTTTCCCGCTGGGAAGTCATCTGCTGGATAGTGCAGCCTTAAGCCCACCAGAAAACACACTGGTTCACTTTTCTTCCCTTTACAACAACTGCTTTGTTCCAGTGTTTGTCCTTTCTGAAAGAAACTGCCTGTTTGCCACTTCTTACTGAGAAGTCACTTGAGAATACAGTTCCACCTAATCTAGGTAACAACATTTGGGCAGACAACAGTCACAGAACACTCTCCCCTGACCTTTTTTCTCATGGAATGGTACGGTGTGTCCTAGGTTTGTCTTTACACAGCTCTGAAACTGGAGCAAAACATGTGTTTGTGAACCTGGGAATTCGGACTTGACAGTAAAAGCAGTATTTCCCCTGTGAAATCTGGAAAGATGCAGCCTCAAACCTGCTAAAAAAACACGATATTCATTTTTTTCTCTTCATTAAAGCAACAGCTTTGATCAAATATTTGAGTTTTTGGAAACAGTCTGCTTGCTGCTTCAGGCTGGAAATTTTTCTGACTACAGATTCACCTAATCAGTGTAACAACTGATATGGCAGTCCACACTCACAGAACACTCTGCCCTGTCCTCTTTTCTCATGGAATGGTATAGTGTGTCCTAGGTTGTCTTTACACAGTTCTGAAACTTCAGGGAAACATGCTTTTGTGAAACTGAGAATTGGAGTCTAATGGCAAAATTAGTATTATCCCTCTCAGAAAGCTGGATATTTACAGTCTCAAAATACCAAGAAAATACCCTGGTTCATTTATCTATTCATAACAACAACAGCTTTAGTCAATAATCTGAATTTTCTGAAAGAAACCCGCTGATTGCCATTTCTTGCTGGGAAGTCTGGTGGTAGTTTCACCTAGTCAGGGTAACAACATGTACGGCAGTCAACACTCACTAAACACTCTCCCCTGACCTCTTTCTTATGGAATGATACAGTGTGTCCTAGGAGTTCTTTACACTGTCTGAAACTGCTGGTATACATGTTTTTGTGAACCTGGGAACTGGGCCTTCATGGTAAAAGCAGTATTTCACCTGGGAAAGCTGGATAGTTGTAGCCTCAGTCCTGCCAGAAAAACACCAATTATCTCTTCATAGAAACAGCAACTTTGGTCAAGTATTTGAGTTTTTTGAAGGAAACGCTGCTTTCCACTTCTTTGCTGTGAAGTCATCTCTTATACTATAGTTTCACCTAAACAAGGTAACAACGGGTATGGCAGTCAGCACTCACAGTGCACTCTCCCTTGACCTCTTTCTCATGAAATGGGGCAGTGTGACTTGCCATGTCTTTACAAAGCTCTGAAACAGCAGGGGAGCATGTTTTTGTGATCCTGGGTATTGGGACCTGGTGGCAAAAGAAGTATTTTCCCCTTGAGCAAGCTGGATAATTGCAGCTATAAAATTGCCAGGGAAACAACTTGGTTCATTTTTCTCTTTATAACATTAATAACTTTGTTCAAGTATTTCAGTTTTTTTAAAGAAAATGACCATTTCTCACTTCTAGCTGGGAAGTCATTTGACATTACAGTTTCGCCTAACCAGGGTAACAACAGGTATGGTAGTCAACATTCACAAAACACTCTCCCCTGACTTCTTTTCCCACAGAATGGGATAGTGTGCCCTAGGTGTGTCCTTACACAGCTCTGAATTGGCAGGGAAACATGTTTTTGTGAACCTTGAAATTGGGGCCTGAAGGTAAAAGCAGTATTTTCACCTATGAAAACGTGATAGTTGCAGCTTCAAACCTGCCAGAAAAGCACACTGTTTTCCTTTTCTCTTCATTACAGAGATAGCTTTGGTTAAGCGTTTGTGCTCAACAAAAATGGCTGCTTGCCACTTCATCCTTGGAAGTCATCTGACAGTACAGTTTCATCTAATCTGGGTAACAACAGATATGGCATTCAACACTCACAAAACACCCCTCCTTGACCTCTTTTCTCATGGAATGGTAGAGTGTGTCCTAGGTGTGTCTTTACAGAGTCTGAAACCACTGGTAAACATGTTTTTGTGAACCTGGGAATTATGCCTTAATGATAAAACTGTTATTTTCTCCTGTGAAAAATGGATATTTGCAGCCTCACACTGCCAGAAAAACACACTAGTTTCATTCTTTATTACAACAACAAATTTGTCAAATATCTTAGTTTTCTGTCAAAAACAGGCTAATTGTTGGCAGTCAACATTCACAGAACACTTTCTCCTGAACTCTTTTCTCATGCAATGATGCACTGTGTCCTAGGACTGCCTTTACACAGTTTTGAAGCTGCAGGGAAATATGTTTTTGTGAACCTTGATACTGGGGCTTAATAGCAAAAAAAGGATTTTCCCCACAAGAAGGGTGGATAGTTATAGCCTCGAAACTGTAAGAAAAACACCCTGATTCGTTTTTGTCTTTGTAACAACAAAAAGTTTGGTCAAGTATTTGAGTTTTCTGAAAGAAACAGGTTGTTTCCCACCTCTAGCTGGGAAGTCATCTGAGATTACAGTGTCACATAATCAGGGTAACAACAGGCGTGGCAGTCAACACCTGATTGATGAAACAGTACTCCCAGATGACTTCCTGGCAACAAGTGGCAAGAAGTCTGTTTCTTTCAGAAAAATCAAATACTTGACCAAAGCTATTGTTGTAATGAGAAAAATGTGCCAGTTTGTCTTTCTGTCAGGTTTGAGTCTGAAAGTAACCAGCTTTCACAGGGGGAAAATATTGCTTTTGCCATCAGGCCCCAGTTTCCAGGTTTTCTAAAGCATGGTTCCCTAAAGTTTCAGAGTTGTGTAAAGACACACCTAGGACAAACCATATTATTTGATGAGAAAAGAGGTCAGGGAAGAGTGCTCTGTGAGTGTTCCTTGCCATACGTGTTGTTACCCTGATTAGATGAAATTGTACTGTTAGATGACTTCCCAACTAGAAGTGCCATCAGCCTGTTTATTTCAGAAAACTCAAATACTGGACCAAAGCTGTTGTCGTAAAGAAGAGAAGAATGAACCAGTGTGTTTCTCGGGCAGGTTTGAGGCTGTAACTACCCAGCTTGCACAGGGGGCGAATACTGCTATTGCCATCAGGCTCCAATCCACAGGTTCACAAAGTATGTTTTCTTGCAGTTTCAAAGCTGTGTAAAGATACTCCTAGGACCAGCTCTACCATTCCATGAGAAAAGAGGTCAGGGGAGAGGGTTCTGTGAATCTGACTGCCATAAATGTTGCTACCTTGCTTAGGTGAAAATGCACTGTTAGATGACTTCCCAGTAAAGTGAAAAGGAGCCTTTTCCTTCCAGAAAACTCAAATACTTGACCAAAGCTGTTGTTTTCATGAAGAGAAAAATGGGCCAGTGTGTTGTTTCTGGCAGTTTTGAGGCTGAAATTATTCAGATTTCACAGAGGGAAAATACTGCTTTTGCAATCAGGCCCCAATTCTCAGGTTCACAAATGCACGTTTCCCTGCAGATTCAGAGATGTTGTAAAGCCACACCTTGGACACTGTACCATTCTATGAGAAAACATATCAGGGATAGTGTTCTATGAGTGTTTTCTGCCATACCTGCTTTTACCCTGATTAGGTTAAACTGTACCCTCAGATGACTGCCTAGCAAGAAGTGGCAAGCAGACTGTTTCTTTCAAAAACTCAAATACTTGACCAAAGTTGTTGCTGTTGTTAAGAGAAAAATGAGCTATGGTGTTTTTCTGGCTGTTTTAAAGCTGCGACTCTCCAGCTTTCACAAGTGAAAATATTACTTTTACCTTCAGTTCCCAATTTCCAGGTTCACAAAAACATGTTTCCCTGCTGTTTCAGAGCTGTGTAAAGATACTCATAGGACACATCATACCATTCCATGAGAAAAGAGGTTAGGGGAGAGTGTTCTGTGAGTGTTGATTACCGTAACTGTTGTTATCCTGATGAAGTGAAACTGTACAGTAGAAAAATCTTTCCGTAAAAAGTGTCAAGCAGACTGTTTCTTTCAGAAATCTCAAATACCTGAACAAATTTGCTATTCTAATAAAGAAAAATAAAGCAGTGTATTTTTTCTAGAGGGTGAATACTGCTATTGCCATCAACTAAATAGCTGAGCTGCAACTATTTGGCTTTCACAGGGGGAAAATACTGCATTTGCCATCAGGCCCCAATTCCCAGGTTCACAAAACACGTCTCCCTGCAGTTTCAGAGCTGTGCAAAGACACTTCTAGGACACTCTGTACCATTCCATGAGAAAGAGATCAGAGAAGAGTGTTCTGTTAGTGCTGACTGCCATACCAGTTGTTACCCAGATTAGGTGACTGTACTCTCAGATAACATTCCAGCAACAGCAGCCTGGGTTTATTTTGTTGTTGTTGTTTTTTTCAACCAGAAAACTCAAATATTGACCTAAGCTGCTGTGGTAATGACGAGAAAAATGTAGCATTGTGGGGTTTTTTGGCAGGTTTCGGTCAGCAACTAAAAGACTGTCACATGGTGAAAAGACTGCTTTTGCCATCAGGTCCCAATTTCTAGATTCACAAAAGTCTCTTTCTCTTCAGTTTCAGAGTTGTGTAAAGACACACCTAGGATGCACTGTACCATTCTATGAGAAAAGGTATCAGGCTATACCGGTCTGTGAGTGTTGACTGCAATATCTGTTTTACTCTGATTAGGTGAAACTGTACTGTTAGATGAATCCCAACAAGAGGTAACACTCATCTGTTTCTTTCAGAAAATTCTAATATTTGACAAAATTTGTTGTTGTAATGAAGAGAAAAGTGAACCAATGTGTTTTTATGGCAGGTTTGAGGCTGCAAATATCCAGCTTTCACAGGGGGAAAATCCTGTTTTGCCATCAGTTCCCAATTCCCAGGTTCACAAAATCATTTTTCCCTGCAGTTTCAGAGCTTGTAACAAGACACCTAGGACACAATGCTCCATTCCATGAGAAAAGAAGTCAGGGAAGAGTGTTCCGTGAGTGTGAATACCATACCTGTTGCTGCCCTGATTAAGTGAAAGTGTACTGTCAGATGGTTTCCAAGCAAGAGAGTGGCAGGCAGCATGTTTCTTTCAGAAAACTCAAATACTTGACCAAACCTGTTGTTTATTTGAGAGATAAATGAGCCAGAGACTTTTTCTGGCAGGTTTGAGGCTGCAACTATCCAAGTTTCACACTGGGAAATAAGTCTTTGACATCAGAACCCAACTTCCATGTCACAGAAACATATTTCCATATAATTTCAGGGCTTTGTAAAGACATTCCTAGAACACACCAACCATTCCATGATAAAAGAGGTCAAGGGAGAGTGTTTTGTGACTGTTGACTGCCATATCCATTGTTATCCAGATTTGGTGAAACTGTACTGTCAGATGACTTCCCAGCAAGAGTTGGCCAGAAGCTTGTTTCTTTCATAAAACTCAAATACTTGACCAAAGTTTTTGTTACTATAAAGAGAAAAATGACCAAAGTGTGTTTCTGGCAGGTTTCAGGATGCAACTATCCAGCTTTCACAGTGGGAAAATACTGCTTTTGCCATCAAGCCCCAATTCCTAGGTTCAGAAAGCATGTTTCCCTGCAGTTTAAAAGCTGTGCAAAGATACATCAAGGACCTTCTGCACCATTCCATAAGAAAAGTTGTCAGGGGAGACTGTTGTGTGAATGTTGACTGCCGTATTTGTTGTTGCCATAAGTTGAAACATGGCCTCTCAGCAGGGAGTAGCATGCAGGCTGTTTAATTCAGAAAACCTGAATGCCTCACAAAATTGTTGTAATGAAGAGTAAAATGAAGCAGTGTGCTTTTCTGGCAGGTTTGAGACTGCAACTATCCTGCTTTCATAGGTGAAAATACTGCTTTTACTATCAAGCCCCAATTACCAGGTTCAAAAAAGCATGTTTTCTTTCAGTTTCAGAGCTGTGTAAAGACTACCTAGGACACACTATACCATTCCATGAGCAAAGAGGTGAAGGAAACAGTGTTCTGTGAGTATTGACTGCCATATCTGTTGTTACCCTGAACTGGTGAAATGGTACTGTCAGATGACTTCCAAGCCAGAAGTGGTAAGCAGCCTTTATCTTTCAGAAAACAAATATTTGACCAAATCTGATGCCATACTGAAGAAAAAAATGAACCAGTGTGTTTTTCTGGCAGGTTTGAGGCTGCAACTACCCACACTCAAAGAGAAAAATAGAGCTGTTGCAATCAGGCCCCAAATTTCAGGTTCATAAAAACATATTTCCATGCAGTCTCCAAGCTGTACAAAGAACTCCTAGGACACAGTGTACCATTCCATGTGAAAGAGGACAGAAAAGAGTGTTCTATGAGTGCTGACTGTCATACCTGTTCTTATCCTGATTAGGTGAAACTGTAAACTCCCAGCTAGAAGTGGCAAGCAAATTGTTTCTTTCATAAACCCAAACACTTGACGAAATTGTTGTTATAATAAGAGAAAATGTGTGTTTTTCTGGCAGGTATCATCTGCAACTCTCCAGCTATCACAGGTTAAAATACTGCTTTTACCATCAAGCCCCAATTCCCAGATTAACAAAAAAAAAAAAAGTATACCAGCAGTTTCAGAGCTGTGTAAATACACACCAAAGACACAATATACCATTCCATGTTAAGAGAGGTCAAGGGAGAATGTTCTGTGATTTTTGCCTGCCATAACTGTTCCTAGCGGGATTAGATGAAACTGTATTTTCAGATGACTTCCTAGCAAGAAGTGGCAGGCAGGCAGTTTCTTTCAAAAAACATAATACTAGACCAAAGTTCTTGTTGTGCTGTGGAGAAAAGTGAACCAGAGTGTTCTGCTGATAGATCTGAGGCTGCAAATATCCAATTTGCACCAGGGGAAATTATTGCTTGTGCCATTAGGCCCCAGTTCCCAGGTTCAAAAAAAATGTATCCCTGCAGTTTCAGAGCTGTGTAAATACAGTCCTAGAACACCTTGCATCACTGCATGATAAAGTGGTCAAGAAAGAGTGTTCTGTGAGCGTTGACTGCCATACCTATTGTTACCCTGATTAGGTGAAACTATCCTGTCAGATGTCATCCCAAAAAGAAGTTGCAAGCAGCTCTTTTCTTTCCAGAAACTCAATTATTTCCCCAAAGCTGTTGTTGAAATGAAGAGGAAAATGAACCAGTATGTTTTCTGGTAAGTTTGAGACTGCATCTATCCAGCTTTCACAGGTGAAAGTACTATTTTTACCATCAAGCCCCAATTCCCAGGTTCCCAAAACAAGTTTTCCTGCAGTTTCAGACCTATATAGAGATGATCTTAGGACACACTGTACCATTCCATGAGAAAAGAGGTCAGGGGAGTGTGTTCTGTGAGTGCTGACAGCCATACCTGCTGTTACCCTGATTAGATTAAACTGTATTCTAAAGACGACTCCCCAGCAAGAAGTGACAAGCAGCCTGTTTCTTTAGGAAATCTCAAGTACTTGATCAAAGCTGATATTGTGATATGAACAGAAAAATTACCCACTGTGGTTTAGGGGGCAAATTTGAGGCTGAAACTACCTGCTTTCACAGGGGAATAAAACTGCTTTTGCCTTTAGGTGCCAATTCCAGGTTCCAAAAATTATGTTTCCCTGCTGTTTCAGAGCTGTGTAAAAGACATTCCTAGGGCACACTATACCATTCCATGAGAAAAGAGGTCTCAGGAGGGTGTTCTGTGAGTGCTGACTGTCATTACTCTGAACTGGTGAAACTGTTCTCAGATGACTTCCCAGAAAGAAGTGGCAAGATGCCAGTTTCTTTCAGAAAACACAAATACTTGACCAAAGTTCTTGTTGTGATGAAGAGAACAATGAGGCAGGGTGTTTCAGGGGCAGCTTTTTAGTGGCTATATATCCAGCTTTCATGGGGGGGAAATACTGTTTTTGCCATCAAGCCCCAATTCCCATGTTCACAAAAGCATGTTTCCTTCCCGTTTCAGAGCTGTGCAAAGAAACATGAAGGACAGACTGTACTATTACATGAGAAAAGATGTCAGGTTAGAGTGTTTTGTGAGTGGTGACTACCATACCTGCTGTTACCCTGATTAACTGAAACTGTAATGTCAGATGATTTCCCAGCAAGAATGGCAACAGCCTGTTTCTTTATGAAAACTCAAATGTTTGACAAAATCTGTTGTTTTAATGAAGAGAAAAATGAACCAGTGTGTTTTTTTTGGCAGGTATGAAGCTGCAACAATCCATCGTTTACAGAGGGAAAATATTGATTTGCCATCAAGTCCCAATTCCCAGGTTCTCAAAAACACGTTTTCCTGTCTTTCACAGCTGTGTAAAGGCATTCCTAGGGCACACTGTACCATTCCATGAGAGAAAGTTCAGAGGAGAGTCTTCTGGGAGTGTGGACTACCGTAACTGTCATTACCCTGACTAGGTGAATCTCTTCTGTCATGTGACTTCCCAACAAGAAGTGGCAAGCAGCTGTTTCTTTCTCAAAACAAAAAAATTACCAAAGCTGTTGTTTTATGATGAGAAATATGAACCAGAGTGCTTTTCTGTCCAGCTTGAGGCTGCAACTATCAAGCTGTTGCAGGGTAAAAATACTAGTTTTGCCATTGACCCCAAAACTCGGATTACAAAAGTGTGTTTCCCTGCATATCAGAGTTGTATAAAGACACTCCTAGGATACATTGTAAGATTCCAGGAGAAAAGAGGTCGGGGAGAGTGTTCTGTGAGTGCTGACTGCCATACCCGTTGTTACGCTGATTAACTGAAACTGTACGTTCAAATGACTTCTCAGCAAGAAGTGGCAAGAAGCCTGTTTCTTTAGTAAAACTCAAATACTTGATCAAAACTGTTGTTGAAGTGAAGAGAAAAATCAACCAGTGTGTTTTTCTTGAAGGTGTGAGGTGGCAACTATCCTGCTTTCACAGGTGGAAAATACTGCTTTTGAAACCATGCCTCAAATCCCAGGTTCAAAAAAACAGGTTTCCCTGCAGTTTCAGAGCTGTGTAAACACTTGTAGGACACACTGTACTATTCCATGAAAAAAAGGTCAGAGGAGAGTGTTCTGTGAGTGTTGACTGTCATGCCTGTCACCCTGATTAGATGAAACAGGCAACTTCAAAGTTTTAAATGGCAAGCAGCCTGTTTCTTTCAGAAACTTCAAATACTTGACAAAGCTGTTGTAATGAAGAGAAAAATGAACCAGTGTGTTTTTCTGGCAGATTTGAGGCTGCAAATCTCCAAAATTCACTGGCGGAAAATACTGGTTTTGCCATCAGGCCCAAGTTCACAAGTTTACAAAGACATGTTTCCCTGCAGTTTCAGAGCTGTGTAAAGACAATCCCATGACACTATGTACCATTCCATGAGAAAGGAGGTCAGGGGAAATTGTTCTGTGAGTGTTGAATGTCATACCTGTTGTTACCCTGATTAGGTGAAGCAGTAATATCAGATGACTTCCCAGCAAGAAGTGGAAAGCAGCCTTTTCCTTCAGAAAATTCTAAGGCTTGACTAAAGCTGCTGCTGAAATCAAAAGAAAATGAACTAGTGTGTCTTTCTGGAAGGTTTCAGGCTGCAACTCTCCAGCTTTAACAGGGGAAAATATTGCTTTTGCCATCAGGCCTTATATCTCAGGTTCAAAAAAAAACATGTTTCTATCAGTTTCAAAGCTATGTAAACAGTCTTAGGACACACTGTACCATATCATGAGAAAAGAGGTCAGGGGACAGTATCCTGTGAGTTGAGCTATACCTGTTTTTACCCTGATTAGCTGAAACTGTACTGTAAGATGACTTCACAATGATAAGTGGGAAGCTGCCTGCTTCTTTAAGAAAACTCTAGTCCTTGATCAAATCTGATGTTGTAATGAAGGGAAAAAATGAATCGCTGTGTTGTTCCATCAGGTTTGAGGCTGCAACTATCCAGCTTTCACTGAGGATAAATACTGGTTTTGCCATCAGGCCCCAATTTGCAGTTTCACAAAAACATGTCTCCCTGCAGTTTCAAAGCTGTGTAAAGACACTCCTAGAACACACTGTACCATTCCATGAGAAAAGAGGTCAAGAGAGAGTGTTTTGTGAGTGTCGACTGCCATATCTGTTGTTACTCTGATAAGGTGAAACTGTTCTGTCAGATGACTTCCCAGAAAGAAGAGGCCAGTACCCTGGTTTTTAAACAAAGCTCAGATACTTGACCAAAGGTGTTTTTATGAAGAGAAAAATGAACCAAAGTGTTTTTCTATCAGTATGGAGGCCGCAATTTTCCACCTTTTACAGGAGGAAAAGACTGCTTTTGCCAATGGTCC
The DNA here is from genome assembly GCA_006408675.1 of Madoqua kirkii. Lineage (NCBI taxonomy): Eukaryota > Metazoa > Chordata > Mammalia > Artiodactyla > Bovidae > Madoqua > Madoqua kirkii. The sequence continues at coordinate 16,038 of SJYC01115399.1, read as the reverse complement.
CTGATGCCCAGGTTCAGAGAAACATGATTCTCTGCAGTTTCTGTGTAAAGACGCCACTAGGACACACTGTACCATTCCATGAGAAAAGAGATCAAGGGAAAGTGTTCTATGAATGTTGAATCCCATAACTGTTGTTACCCAGGACAAGTGAAACTGTACACTCAGATGACTTCCCAGCAAAAAGTGGCAAATAGTGAATTTCTTTCAGAAAACTCAAATATTTGACCAAAGCTTTTATTGTAATGAGAAGAAAAATGAACCAGTGTATTTTTCCGGCCAGTATGAGACTGCAACTACCAGCTTTCTAAGGGAAACAACACTGCATTTACTTTAAACCCAAATTCCCAGGTTCGCAAAGACATGTTTCAGTCAGTTTCAGAGGTGTGTGAGGACACTCCTAGGACACACTGTACCATTCCATAAGAAAGAGTTAAGGGGTAAGTGTTCTATGAGTGTTGACTCCCGTGTCTGTTGTCACCCCGATTAAATGAAACTGTACTGTTAGACTGCTTCCCAGTGTGATAGGGCAAGAAACCAGTTTCTTTCAGAAAATTCAAATACTTTACAAAAGCTTCTGTTGTAATGAAGATAAAAATGAATCAGTGTGCTTTTCTGGCATGTTAAGGCTGATACTATCTGCTTTCACAGGGGGAAAATACTGCTTTTGCCATCAGGCCCCTATTCCCAGGTTCACAGAAACATGTTTCCCTGCAGTTTCAGAGCTGTGTAAAGATACTCATAGGAAACACTGTACCATTCCATGAGAAAATAGGTCAGGGAAGAGTGTTCTCTGAATGTTGACTGCCATAGCTGTCATTACCCTGATTGGTGAAATGTTACTGTCAGGTGACTTCCCAGCAAGAAGTGGCAAGCAGCCTGTACTTTCTAAAGCTAAAAACTTAAACAATGCTGTTTTTGTAATTAAAAGAAATATGAAACACTTGGGTTTTCTGGCAGATTTGATACTGCAATTATCCAGTTTCTAAAGGTGGAAAGTGTAGCTTTTGCCATAAAGCCCAAATTCCAGGTTCACAAAAGCATGTTCCCTGGCTGGTTCAGAGTTAGGTAAAAACACACACCTATGACACACCATTCCATCCATGAGAAAGATGTCAGTGGAGAATGTTCTGTGAGTGTTGACTGCCTTACCTGTTCTTACTTTTATGAGGTTGAACTACTGTCAGATGACTTCCCAGCAAGAAATCAGAAGCATCATTTTTATTTCAGATAATTCAAAATCATGACCAAAGCTCTTGTTGTAATAAAGAGAAAAATGATCCAGTGTGTTATTCTGGCAAGTTTAAATCTGAAACTAACCAGTTTTCACTCAGGAAAATACTTTTTTATCATCAGGCCCCAAATATCAGGTTCACAAAAACATGTTTCCCAGGATTTCAGAGCTGTGTAAAGACACTCCCATGATGCATTGTACCATTCCTTTAGAAAAGATGTCAGGGAGGAGTGTTCTGTGATTGTTGACTACCATACCCATTGGTACTGTGGTTAGGTGAAACCAACCAGATGACTTATCAGCAGAAAGTGGCAAACAGCCTGTTGCTTTCAGAAAACTCAAGAACTTGACCGAAAACTGTTGTTAGAATGAGGAGAAAGATGAATCAGTGTGTTTTTCTAGTTTCTGATGGTGGAACTATCCAGCTTTCACTATGTGAAAAAAACTTCCTTTGCTATCAGGCCCCAATGCCCAGGCTCACAAAGACATGTTTCTCTGCATTTTCACAGTTGTAAAGACACACCTAGGAAACACTGTATTGTTCCATGATTAAAGTGATCAGCGGACAGTGTTCTTTGAGACTTGACTCCCATACCCATTGTTACCTTGATTAAGTGAACCAGTACTGTCAAATGACTTCCCAGCAAAAAGTGTCAAGCAGTCTCTTTTAGAAAGTTCAAAGACTTGACCAAAGCTGCTGTTGTAAATAAGAGAAAAATGAACAGGTGGGGTTTTCTGGCAGGTTTGCATTCTTGTTCTGTCAATCAGTTGTATCTGACACTTGTGACCCCATGCCAAGTTTCCCTGTCCTTCACTATCTCCTGGAGCTTGCTCAAACTCATGTCCATTGAGTCAGTGATGCCATCCAACCGTCTCATCCTCTGCCTTCCCCTTCTCCTCCTGCCTTTAATCTTTCCCAGCATCCACATCTTTTCTAATATGTCAGCTCTTCACATCAGGTGGCCAACATAATGGAGCTTTAGATTCAGCATCAGTCTTTCCAATGAATATTTAGGATTGATTTATTTAGGATTGACTGGTTGGATCTCCTTGCAGCCCAAGGAACTTTCAAGAGTCTTCTCCAACACCACAGTTCAAAAGCATTAATTCTTCAGCACTTAGCCTTCTTATGGTCCAGCTCTCACTTCCATTCATGATTATTTGAAAAACCATAGCTTGACTAAAAGGATCTTTGTTGCCAAAGTAATGTCTCTGCTTTTTAATGTGCTATGTAGGTTGATCATAGCTTTTCTTCCAAGGAACAAGTGTCTTTTAATTTCATGGCTGCAGCCACCATCTGCAGTGATTTGGGAGCCCAAGAAAATAAAGTCTGTCACTCTGTCCATTGTTTCCCTATCTATTTGCTGTGAAGTGATGGGACTGAATGCCATGATTTTAGTTTTCTGAATGGTGAGTTTTAAGCCAACTTTTTCACTCTCCTTTTTCACTTTCATCAAGAAGCATTTTAGTTCTTCTTAACTTTCTGCCATAAAGGTGGTGTCATCTGCATATCTGAGGTTATTGATATTTCTCCCAACAGTCTTGATTCCAGCTTGTGCTTCATCGAGCCCAGTATTTCTCATAATATAAGTTCTCTTCGTATAAATTAAATAAGCAAGGTGACAATACACATCTGCCATGTACTCCTTTCCCAATTTGGAACCAGTCTGTTTTTCCATGACCAGTTCTAGCTGTTGCTTCTTGACATGCATATAGGTTTCTCAGGAGGCAGGTAAGGTGGTCTGTTAGTCCCAACTCTTTAAGAATTTTCCACAGTTTGTTGTGATCCACACACTCAAAGGCTTTGGTGTAGTCAATACAGTATAAGTAGATGTTTTTCTAGAACTGTCTTGCTTTTTTGATGATCCAACGAATGTTGGCAATTTGATCTTTTGTTCCTCTGCCTTTTCTAAAGATAGCATGAACATCTGGAAGTTCTCAGTTCATATACTCTTGAAGCCTGGCATCAAGAATTTTGAGCATTACTTTTCTAGCATGTGAAATCAGTGCGATTGTGCAATAGTGTGAATAGTCTTTGGCATGGCCTTTCTTTGGGATTGGAATGAAAACTGACCTTTTCCAGTCGTGTGGCCACTGGTGAGTTTTCCAAATTTGTTGCCACTTGAAGGTAGGTTTGAGGCTGCAACTATCCATCTTCCAAAGGTGGAAAATACAGCTTTTACCATAAGGGCACAACTCCCAGGTTCACAAAAGAATGTTTCCTTGCATTTAGAGAGATTTGTAAAGACACACCTAAAAAACACTGTACCATACCATGAGAAAAGTGGTCAGGGAAGAGTGTTCCGTGATTCCTGAGTGTCATACCTGTTTTTACCCAGATTAGGTGAAACTGTAGTCAGATGATTTCTTAGGAAAAAGTGGCAAGCTGACTTTTTTTTTCCAGAAAATTCAAAAATTTGACCAAAGCTGTTTTGAAATAAGGAAAAAATGAACAGTGTGTTTCTCTAAAGCTTTTGAGGCTGCAATTATCCAACTTCCAAAGGCAGAAAATATAGCTTTTACCACATGGGCCCAATTCCGAGATTCACAAAAGCATGTTTCCTAACTGTTTCAGAGTGACATAAAGACACACCTAGAACACACTGTATCATTCCATGAGAAAAGATGCCATTAAAAAATACAAAATGCAGGAGAGAATTCTGTGAGTGTTGACTGCCACACCTGTTGTTACTCTGATTACGTGAAACTGTACGGCCAGATGACTTCCCAGCAAAATATGGGAAGCAGCCTGTTGCTTTCAGAAAACAAAATCACAATCAAAGCTGTTGTTCTAATGAAATGAAAAAATGAAATAGTGTATTTTTCTGGCAAGTTTAAAATTGCAACTACCCAGCTTTCACTGAAGCATCCATTTCATTCCAGAAAACTCAAAATCATGACCAAAGCTCTTGTAATGAGAAGAAAAATTAACCAATGTATTTTTCTGGAAAGTCATAGCAGCAACTACCCAATTTTCACTGGTGAAAAATATTTCTTTTGCCATCAGTCCCCAATTCCCAGGTTCATGAAAACATTTTTCCTGAAGTTTCAGAGCTATGTAGACATTTTAGCCTTGTCTTACTCCTTTCGCAATTTTGAACCTGTCTGTTGTTCCACGAAAAGTTGAAACTGTTGCTTTGGGACCTGCATACAGATTTATCAGAAGACAGGTGATGTGGTCTGGAACTCCCATCTCTTTAAGAATTTCCACAGTTTGTTGTGATCCACACAATCAGAGGCTTTCGAGTTAGTCAAGGAAACAGAAGTAGACATTTTCCTGGAATTCCTATGCTTTTTCTATGATCCAATGGACATTGGCAATTTGATCTTTGGTTACTCTTCCTTTGCTAAATCCAACTTATCCATCTGGAAGTTCTTGGTTTACATCCTGCTGAAGCTTAGCTTGAAGGATTTTGAGCATAACCTTGCAAAATGAGAACAATTGTACAGCAGTTTGAACATTCTTTGTCATTGCCTTTCTGGGGTATTGAAATGAAAGTTGATCTTTTCCAGTCTTGCGGTCACTGCTGAGTTTTCCAAATTTGTTGACATATTGAATGCTGCACTTTAATAGCATCATCTTTTAGGATTTTAAATAGCTCAGCTGGAATTCCATCACTTCCACTAAGTTTGTTCATAGTAATGCTTCCTAAGGTGCCCTTGACTTCACACTCCAGGACGTCTGGTTTTAGGTAAGCGACCCATACCACTTTACATTCCCACCAAGGTAGATGCAGGAAGGTTCTCTTCTCTCCACACTCTCTCCAGCATTTATTGTTTGTGGATTTTCTGATGGTAGCCATTCTGGCTGCTGTGAGGTGGTATCTCATTGTAGTTTTTTTTTAATATAAATTTATTTGTTCATTGTAGTTTTTATGTGCATTTCTCCAATAATTAATGAAGTTGAACATATTTTCATGTGCCTGTAGGCGATCTGTATGTCTTCTTTGAAGAAATATTTATCTAGGTCCTCTGCCAATTTTTGATTTAGGTGTTTGTTTTGATGCAGTTAAGCATCATGAGCTGTTTGTAATTTTATCCCTTTTTGGTCACATCATTTGTAAATATTTTTTGCCAATCTCTGGGTTATATCTTCATTTATTGTTTCCTTTGTTGTGCAGAAGCTTTTTGGGTTTAAGTATGTCCTATTTGTTTATTTTGGGGTTTGTTTTCACCATTCTGGGAGAAGAACAGAAAAGGATATTGATACAATTTATGTCAGGGAGTGTTCTGCTAAAGTTTTTCTCTAGGAGTTTCATAGTGTTTTGTCTCACAGTTATGTCTCTAATGAATTTTTAGATTATTTTTCTGTGTACAGTTAAAGAATGATCTGATTTCATTTTTCTGCATGCAGCTGTTCAGTTTTCCAAGCACCATTTGTTAAAGATCCTATCTTTTCAACATCTTGTAGTCTTGTATTCTTTGTCATAAATTAATTGGCCATGGGTGAATGGGTTCATTTGGGGTTTTTTTATCCTGTTACATTGATCTATATTTCTATTTTCCTGCCAATCCCATACTGTTTTTCTGACTGTAGCTTTGTAGTATAGAAGGGCAGTGAAAGGAGATATCCCTCATCCAAAGTAAGGAGCAGCACCTATGCTTTGCTGGAGCAGCCGTGAAGAGATACCCCATGCCCAACATAAGAGAAACCCAAGTAAGATGGTAGGTGTTGCAAGAGGGTATCAGAGGGCAGACACACTGAAACCATACTCACAAAAAAACTAGTCAGTCTAATCACACTAGGAGCACAGCCTTGTCTAACTCAGTGAAACCAAGCCATACCTGCCGGGCAACCCAAGATGGGCGGGTCATGGTGGAGAGGTCTGACAGAACGTGGTCCACTGGAGAATGGAATGGCAACCCACTTCAGTATCCTTGCCTTGAGAACCTCATGAACAGTATGAAAAGGCAAAATGATAGGATACCAAAAGAGGAACTCCCCAGGTCACTAGGTGCCCAATATGCTACTGGAAATCAGTGGAGAAATAACTCCAGAAAGAATGAAGAGATGGAGCCAAAGGAAAAACAATACCCAGTTGTGGGTGTGACTGCTGATAGAAGCAAGATCCAATGCTGTAAAGAGCAATATTGCATAGAAACCTGGAATGTCAGGTCCATGAATCAAGGCAAATTGGAAGTGGTCAAACAAGAGATGGCAAGGGTGAACGTCGACATAATAACTCCAGAAAGAATGAAGAGATGGAGCCAAAGGAAAAACAATACCCAGTTGTGGGTGTGACTGCTGATAGAAGCAAGATCCAATGCTGTAAAGAGCAATATTGCACAGAAACCTGGAATGTCAGGTCCATGAATCAAGGCAAATTGGAAGTGGTCAAACAAGAGATGGCAAGGGTGAACGTCGACATTCTAGGAATCAGTGAACTAAAATGGACTGCAATGGGTGAATTTAACTCAGATGACCATTATATCTACCACTGCGGGCAGGAATCTATCAGAAGAAATGGGGTAGCCATCATGGTCAACAAAAGAGTCTGAAATGCACTACTTGGATGCAATCTCAAGAATGACAGAATGATCTCTGTTCATTTCCAAGGCAAACCATTCAATACCACAGTTATCCAAGTCTATGCCCCAACCAGTTATGCTGAAGAAGCTGAGGTGGAATGGTTTTATGAAGATCTACAAGACCTTTTAGAACTAACACCCAAAAAAGCTGTCCTTTTCATTCTAGGAGACTGGAATGCAAAAGTAGGAAGTCAAGAAACACCTGGAGTAACAGGCAAATTTGGCCTTGGAATGCAAAATGAAGCAGGGCAAAGACTAATAGAGTTTTGCCAAGAAAATGCACTGGTCATAGCAAACACCGTCTTCCAGCAACACAAGAGAAAACTCTACACATGGACATCACCAGAAGGTTACATCACCAGAAGGTAAACACCGAAATCAGATTGATTATATTCTTTGCAGCCAAAGATGGAGAAGCTCTATACAATCAACAAAAACAAGACCAGGAGCTGACTGTGGCTCAGATCATGAACTCCTTATTTCCAAATTCAGACTGAAATTGAAGAAAGTAGGGAAAGCCACTAGACCATTCAGGTATGACCTAAATCAAATCCCTTATGATCATACAATGGAAGTGAGAAATCGATTTAAGGGCCTAGATCTGATAGATAGAGTGCCTGATGAACTATGGAATGACGTTCATGACATTGTACAGGAGACAGGGATCAATACCATCCCCATGGAAAAGAAATGCAAAAAAAGGCCAAATGGCTCTCTGGGGAGGCCTTACAAATAGCTGTGAAAAAAGAAAGGTGAAAAGCGAAGGAGATAAGGAAAGATATAAGCATCTGAATGCAGAGTTCTGAAGAATAGCAAGAAGAGATAAAAAAGCCTTCTTCAGTGATCAGTGCAAAGAAATAGAGGAAAAGAACAGAGTGGGAAAGACTAGAGATCTCTTCAAGAAAATTAGAGATACCAAGGGAATATTTCATGAAAAAATGGGCTCGATAAAGAACAGAAATGGTATGGACCTAACAGAAGCAGAAGATATCAAGAAGAGGTGGCAAGAATACACAGAACAACTATACAGAAAAAATCTTTGATACCCATATAACCACAATGGTGTGGTCTCTTACCTAGACCCAGACATCCTGGAAGTTAGTGGGCCTTAGGAAGCATCACTATGAACAAAGTTAGTGGAGGTGATGGAATTCCAGTTGAGCTATTTCAAATCCTAATAGATGATGCTATGAAAGTGTGCACTCAATATGCCAGCAAATTTGGAAAACTCAAGAGTGGCCACAGGACTGGAAAAGGACAGGAAAAGGTCAGTTTTCATTCCAATGACAAAGAAAGGCCATGCCAAAGAATGGTCAAACTACCACACAATTGCACTCATCTCACACGCTAGCAAAGTAATTCTCAAAATTTGTAATTTCCTGATGTTATGGATTTAGAAAAGGGAGCGGGGCCAGAGATCAAATTGCCAACATCCACTGGCCATTAAAAAAGGAGGAGAGTTCCAGAAAAACATCTACTTCTTCTTTATTGACTATAGCCTTTGACTGTGTGGAGCACAACAAACTATGGGAAATTCTTTAAGAGATGGGAATAGCAGACCACATTACCTGCCTCCTCAGAAATCTGTATGCAGGTCAAGAAGAAACAGTTAGATCTGGACAGGGAACAATACATTGGTTCAAAATGGGGAAAAGAGTATGTCAAGGTTGTGTATTGTTACCCTGCTTATTTAACTTATATGCAAAGAATATCACGGGAAATGCTGGGCTGGATGAAGCACAAGCTGGAATCAGCATTGCTGAGAGAAACATCCATAACCTCAGATACACAGAAGACACCACCATTATGGCAGAAAGTGAAGAAGAACTAAAAAGCCTCTTGATGAAAGTGAAAGAGGAGAGTGAAAATTTGGCTTAAAACTCAGCATTCAGAAAATGAAGATCATGGCATTGGGACCTATCACTTCATGCAAATAGATGTGGAAATGATGGAAACAGTGAGACTTTATTTTGAAAGGCTCCAAAATCACTACGGATGGCAAATCACTTCAGACAGCCCTGAAATTAAAAGATGCTTGTTCCTTGGAAGAAAAGCTATGAACAACCTAGACAGCATATTGGAAAACAGAGACATTACTTTGCCAATAAGCGTCTGTCTACTCAAAGCTATGGTTTTTTCCAGTAGTCATGTATGAATGTGAGAGCTGGACCATAAAGATAGCTGGTACCGGAAAACTGATGCTTTTGAACTGTGGTGCTGGAGAAGACTTTTGAGAGTCCCTTGGATTTCAAGGAGATCCAACCAGTCCATTCTAAAGAAAATCAGTCCTGGGTGTTCATTGGAAGGACTGATGCTGAGGCTGAAGCTCCAATACTTTGGCCACCTGATGTGAAGAACTGGAAAAGACCCTGATGCTGATAAAGATTAAAGGCAGGAGGAGAAAGGGATGATAGAGGATGAGATGGTTGAATGGCATTACCAACTAGATGGACATGAGTTTGAGCAATCTCCAGGAGTTAGTTATGGACAGGGAAGCCTGGCATGCTTCAGTCCATGAGGTTGCAAAAAGTCGGACACAACTGAACTGAACTAAACTGAGCCAGACAAAAAATAAAAGATAATTACAATTGTTAGCTAGCCCTAACTGGAACATGATTAAGCTAACAATATAAAATAATTACATACAATTTGAGAGGTCAAGCTGCATGATGTGGTAAGTAGAAATGCTCTGGTTTTCATTCACCCAGCCTGTCTATGTCTTTTAGTTGATGCATTTAATCCATTTACATTTATAGTAATTATCGATATGTATGATCCTATCACCATTTTCTTCACTGTTTTGTATTTATTTTCTGTTTAAGTCTTTTATTTCTCTTGTGTTTCCTGCCTGCAGAAATTCCTTTATCGTTTGTTGAATAGCTGGTTTTGTGGTGCCTGTCTGGAAAGTTTTTGATTTCTCCATCAAATCTGAATGAGTCTTTCTGGGTAGAGTATTGTTGGTTGTAGGTTCTTCCCTTTCATCCCTTTAAATACATTATGCCATACCCTTATGGTCTGTAGAGTTTCTGTTGAGGAATCAGCTGGTAGCCTGATAGGATTTTCCTTGTATGGTATTTGTCATTGTTTCCTTGTTGCTTCTAATATTTTATCTTCATATGTTTGTCAGTTTATTACTATGTATCTTGTTGTGTTTCTCTTTGGGTTTATCCTTCTTGGGACTCTGTGCTTCCTGAACTTGGTTGACTATTTTCTTTCCCATATTAGGGAAGTTTTCAGCAATTATCTCTTCAAATACTTTTTCAGGTCCTTTCTCTCATTCTTCTCCTTCTGGGACCCCTATAATATAATGTTGTCCCAGAGGTTAAGAGAAGGCTGTCTTCTTTTTTTCTTCTCTCTCATTCTTTTTCCTATATTCTGTTGTGTAGCAGTGATTTCCATCATTCTGCCCTTCATGTCATTTACCCATTTTTCTTTCTCAGTTATTCTGCTATTGATTCCTTCTAGTGTATTATTCATTTCTGAGTTCTTTCAAGTCTTTAGTAAACATTTCTTACATCTTCTCCATTGTTTTCCTGAGATCATGGATCATCTTTACTATGATTATTCTTTTTATGGAAGGTTGCCTATCTCCACTTCATAGAGTTGTTTTCCTGGGGTTTTTTATTTTCCCTTCATCTGGAATATAACTTTCTGCTTTTTCATCCTGATTAACTTTCTGTAAATTTTTTTGTTGTTTTAACTGTTACGGGACTGTGCTTCTCCTTGCATCTTCTCTCTGGCCTATAATGGATGAGGCTAAGAGGCTTCTATAACCTAATTGATTTGGGGAGGGGGGTGGGGGAGGACTGGCAAAGGAAAAAGCTGGATCTTGCTCTGGTGTGCTTGCTCAGTAAAACTTTATTCCAATTGTGTGCTGATGGGTGGGGTTGTGCTCCCTTCCTGGTAGTTATTTGTCCTGAGGTGACCCAACTCTGGGATCTATGGGCTCTGTGGTATGGTTAATCGCAAACTCTAAAGGGCTTATCCAAAGGGGCTTTCGAAGACTGATGTTTCTAATGCCTCCATCCCTGTAGTAAGCTTCTGATGATCTACACCTCCACAGGAGATCCTCAAACACTAGCAGGTAGTTTTGGTTCAGTCTCATGTGGGGTCACTGCTCCTTACCTCTGGGTCTAGTTGCATGCAAGATTTTGTTTGTGCCCTCCAAGATGAGTATGTTTCACCCCAGACCTCTGGAAGTCCTATAATCAAATCCTACTGGCCATCAAAGCCAGATTCCCTGGGGATTCCCAGTCTCTTTGTAAGATCCCCTGTATGGGAAGTCTGACATGGGATTCAGAATCTTCACCACAGTGGGAGAACTTCTTTCGTATTATTGTGCTCCAGTTTGCAGGTCACCCATCCAGAGGGTATGGGATTTTATTTTATCAGGATTGTGCCCCTCCTACAATCTCACTGTGGCTTATTCTTTGTCTTTGAACGTGAAGTATCTTTTCTTGGTGGGTTCCAGTGTCCTTCTTTCAAAGGGTGTTCAGTCAGTCCGGCTCAGTCACTCAGTCGTGTTCCACTCTTTGCAACCCCATGGACTGAAGTACACCAGGCTTCTCTGTCCATCACCAACTCCTGAGGCTTGCTCAAACTCATGTCCATTGAATCGGTGATGCCATCCAATCATCTCATTCTCTGTCATCCCCTTCTCCTCCTGCCTTCAATCTTTCCCAGGATCAGGATCTTTTCCAGTGAGTCAGTCTTTTACATCAGGTGGCCAAAGTATTGGAGCTTCAGCTCAAGCATCACTCCTTCCAATAAATATTAAGGACTAATTTCCCTTAGGATTGACTGGTTGGATCTCCTTGCATTCAAAGGGATTCTCAAGAGTCTTCTCCAACACCACAGTTCAAAAGTATCAGTTCTTTGGCACTCAGCTTTCTTTATGGTCCAGCTCTCACATACATACATGACTACTGGAAAAACTATGGCTTTCACTATTATATACGGGCCCTTGTTGGCAAAATAATGTCTCCGCTTTTTAACACACTGTCTAGGCTGGTCATAGCTTTTCTTTCAAAGAGCAAGCATCTTTTAAATTTATTGGCTGCTGTCACCATCTGTGGTGATTTTAGAGCCCAAGAATGTAAAATCTGTCACTGTTTCCATTGTTTCCCCATCTATTTGCCATAAAGTGATGGGACCCAATGCCATGATCTTCGTTTTGTGAACATTGAGCTTTAAGCCAACTTTTTCACTCTCCTCTTTCACTTTCACCAGAGGCTCTTTAGTTCTTTTTCTGCCAAAAGGGCAGTGTCATCTGTGTATTTGAGTTTATTGATATTTCTCCCAGCAATCTTTATTCCAGCTTGTGCTTCATTCAGCCCTACATTTCACATGATGTATTCTGTATATAAGTTAAACAAGCAGGGTGATAATATATAGTCTTGATATACTTCTTTCCCCATTTGGAACCAGTCTCTTGTTCCATGTCCAGTTATAACTCTTTCTTCTTGGCCTGCATACAGATTTCTCAGGAAGCAAGTAAGGTGGTTTGGTAGTCCCATCTCTTTCAGAATTTTCCACAGTTTTTTGTGACTTACACAGTCAAAGGCTTTGGTGTAGTCAATAAAGCAGGAGTAGATGTTTTTCTGGAACTCTCTTGCTTTTTTGATAATCTTATGGAGGTTGGCAATTTGGTCTCTGGTCCCACTACTTTTCTAAATTCAGCTTAAACTCTGGAAGTTCACAGTTTAAGTATTGTTGAAGACTGGTTTGGAGAATTTTGAGCATTGCTTTGCTAGCATGTGAGATGAGTGCAATCATGCAGTACTTTGAACATTCTTTGGCCATTGTCTTTCTTTGGGATTGAAATGAAAACTGATATTTTCCAGTCCTATGGCCACTCCTGAGCTTTCCAAGTTTGCTGGCATATTGAGTGCAGCACTTCCACAGCATCATCTTTTAGGATCTGAAATAGCTCAATTGGAATTCCATCACCTTCTCTAACTTTGTTCATAGTGATGCTTCCTAAGGCCCACTTAACTTTGCATTCCAGGATGTCTGGCTCTAGGTGAGAGGTCACACCATCATAGTTATCTGGGTCATGAAGATCTTTTCTGTATACTTCTTCTGTGTATCCATGCCACCTCTTCTTAATATCTTCTGCTTCTGTTAGATCCATACCATTTCTGCCCTTTATTGTGCCTATCTTTGCATGAAATGTTCCCTTGGTACCTCTAATTTTCTTGAAGAGACCTCTAGTCTTTCCCATTCTATTTTTTTCCTCTATTTCTTTGCATTCATCACTGAGAAAGGCTTTCTTATCTCTCCTTGCTGTTCCTTGGAATTCTGCATTCAAATGGATTTATTTTTCCTTTCTCCTTTGCTTTTACTTCTTTTCTGAGCTATTTGTAAGGCCTCCTCAGACAACCAATTTGCCTTTTTGCATTTATTTTTCTTGAGGATGGTCTTGGTCACTGCCTCCTGTAAAATTCAGGAACCTCTGTCCATAACTCTCCAGGCACTCTATCAGATCTAATCCCTTCAATCTATTTGTCACTTTCACTATATAAGTGACACTATATTTCACTTTCATAAGGGATTTGATTTAGGTCATACCTGGATGGTCTAGTGGTTTTCTGTACTTTCTTCAATTTAAGTCTGAATTTTGCAGCAAGAAGTTCATGATCTGAGCCACAGTTAGCTCCCAGTCTTGTTTGGGCTGGCTGTATAAAGCTTCTCCATCGTTGGCTTCAAAGAATATAATCAGTCTTATTGCAGTATTGACCATCTGGTGATGTCCATGTGTAGAGTCTTCTCATGTGTTGTTGGAAGAGGGTATTTGCTATGACCAGTGCATTCTCTTGGTAAAACTCTGTTAGCCTTTTCCCTGCTTTATTTTGCATCTCAGGGCCAAATTTGCCTGTTACTCCAGGTATCTCTTGACTTCCTACTTTTACATTCCTGTTCCCTATGATGAAAAGAACATCTTTTGGGGGTGTTAGCACTAGAAGGTCTTGTGGGTATTCACAGAACCATTCAACTTCAGCTTCTTCAGCATTACTGGTCAGGGCATAGACTTGGATTACTGTGATATTGAATGGCTTGCCTTGGAAAGAGATCATTCTGTCATTTTTGAGACTGCACCTGGGTACTGCATTTTGGACTCTTGTTGACTATGAGGGCTACTCTATGTCTTCTAAGGGATTCTTGCCCATGGTAATAGATATAATGGTCATCTGAATTAAATTCGTCCATTCCAGTCCATTTTAGTTCACTGATTCCTAAAATGTTGATGTTCACTCTTGCCCTCTCCTGTTTGACCACTTCCAACTGCATTGGACCTAACAGTCTGGGTTCCTATGCAAGATTGTTCTTTATAGATCGGAATTTACTTGCATTACCAACCACATCTACAACTGGACATTGTTTTTGCTTTGGCTCTGTCTCTTCATTCTTTCTGGAATTATTTTTCCATTATTCTCCAGTAGTATATTGAGCCCCTACTAACCTGGGGAGTTCATCTTTCAGTTTCATATCTTTTTGCCTTTTCATACTGTTCATGGGCTTCTCAAGGCAAGAATACTGAAATGGTTGGCCATTCTCTCCTTCAGTAGACCATGTTTTGACACAATTAGAACACTCTTTTGTCCAGCAGACCCCAATGAGAAGGTTCAAAACCAGCCTGCATCCCTGAAGTGTTCCAGCACAAAAATACACCTTTGGGGGGAACTGGTCTTTTCCGTGAGGAAAGTGGCATCAACTGGTAATTCACTGTGTGGCCACTGGCATACTCATATGAAGCCTTCTGAATCTAGGTGTACTATGAGATGAGCTCCTAGTAAGGATGTCCAGGCACAGTGTTTCTTTTAGTAAGGTAACTCATGCACTGAGAATTAACTTCATGAAGAGACAATGAGAACCTAGCAGGCTTTCCTAAGTGGAATTGAGAGTGAAACATTCCAGCTTTTCTGTTTTTGCCAGAAAACAAAAAATAAGCAATTACACACCCAGTATATTTCCTTGCCATGCCCCAGCACTGAAAATACACACTGGGGACTAACTGATGCTTCAAAAGTTAGTTGCAATTTTGGTGCTCTTGCAGGAAGAGATAAGCACACACTTTTCTACTCTGCTATCTTTTTTCACTCTCTAAACAAGTTTTTCTCTTTCTAAGAAAAAAAAGCTCTTAGGTTAATTTAACTTTTGTTTTATAGGTACCAACAAAACAGTTGTTTACAATAAGAGAGCTCTAGATTTAATACTTTGTTACTGTCTCTAATTTTGAAAGGATAAAACACTTGGTCACCAATAAATTATATCTCAACAGAGATGCAACACATTCAGAGAATGGGGGCGGGGGGGGGGAGACTCTTAAAGGCTTAAAGCAAACACACAACAGAAGAATCTAGTAAAGTTTGATAGAACATTTACATCTCGAAGACAAAGAAATATGAGCTTCACGCTAGAAAGTTTTGTTTAAGGTTTTACTAAGCTGTCTTTTAATTGTTAATTGTATGTGCATTAAAGAGCCATCTCAATATTACTCCGGTCACTAGGTACTTGCAAGTACGAGCTTCATACATCTTTCTGCAATAGAACCACCTAGGTGTCTTTTTAACTGAGCCCTGGGTATTCTCCCTTCTCCACTTAGTGTCTTTCAACTGGGCAGGTATTCCTTAGTATCTTTTCAACTGAGCCCCACTCAGTATTTAGACCCTGAGTATATATGTCTCAGTGTCTTTCAACTGCCCCCCACGAAGTACCTTAACTGAGAGGGAGCAGGCACCTGCTATACCTCACAAAATAAAAAATTCAGGATCTCAACCAACATAAGAGATCAAAGAACCGGAAGAGACTTATTCAAATCCATCCAGAACTTCTGAGGAAGTGGATGGGTACAAGGGGCCTCTGCTGGTACCATGCCACAAGTTTCTCATAGAGTTCAAGCGGAGGAGAGAGATCTGCTTGGTACCTTTGTGGTTTCCAACTATCCACAAACTATCCAAACTATCAACTTAAAAATACAGTCACAACTTGAAAATAGAGTTATCTTATTTGGTGAGAATGGGAATATTTAGGATCCCTAGCCCAGGAGACAGCATCTCAGTAGCTCTGAGAAAAGTGCTTCAAGGAAGCAGGAGGGGGAATCAGGCTATACACAAGTTTGCAACAAAGGGAGCAGAAAGTCTGAACATCAAAAATTATTGTGAGGTAAGAAAAATCAGTATCAAGCTAAGGAATTTAGTGTTCTATTTATGGGAAGATGCAAGTCTCTGGACTCAATGAATTCATTCCTTTCATATGCACCTCAGCTATCCAGCTAT
>SJYC01115398.1:0-27045 GCA_006408675.1 Madoqua kirkii | reverse complement strand
TGAATTGCAGCACGCCAGGCCTCCCTGTCCATCACCATCTCCCGGAGTTCACTCAGACTCACGTCCATCGAGTCCGTGATGCCATCCAGCCATCTCATCCTCGGTCGTCCCCTTCTTCTCCTGCCCCCAATCCCTCTCAGCATCAGAGTCTTTTCCAATGAGTCAACTCTTCGCATGAGATGGCCAAAGTACTGGAGTTTCAGTTTTAGCCTCATTCCTTCCAAAGAAATCCCAGGGCTGATCTCCTTCAGAATGGACTGGTTGGGTCTCCTTGCAGTCCAAGGGACTCTCAAGAGTCTTCTCCAACACCACAGTTCAAAAGCATCAATTCTTCGGTGCTCAGCTTTCTTCACAGTCCAACTCTCACATCCATACATGACCACAGGAAAAACCATAGCCTTGACTAGACAGACCTTTGTTGGCAAAGTAATGTCTCTGCTTTTGAATATGCTATCTAGGTTGGTCATAACTTTTCTTCCAAGGAGTAAGTGTCATCTAATTTCATGGCTGCAGTCACCATCTGCAGTGATTTGGGAGCCCCCCAAAATAAAGTCTGACACTGTTTCCACTGTTTCTCCATCTATTTGCCATGAAGTGATGGGACTGGATGCCATGATCTTTGTTTTCTGAATGTTGAGCTTTAAGCCAACTTTTTCACTCTCCTCTTTCACTTTCATCAAGAGGCTCTTTAGTTCTTCCTCACTTTCTGCCATAAGGGTGGTATCATCTGCATATCTGAGGTTATTGATATTTCTCCCAGCAATCTTGATTCCAGCTTGTGTTTCTTCTAGTCCAGCCTTTCTCATGATGTACTCTGCATATAATTTGATTATGGTATATAATCTTTTTTCTATATTGATGGATTTGATATTTTACATGTATATGTGTAAGAGATACTGATCTGCAGTTTTCTTGTGGTGTCTTTTGATTTCGGTATATTATGGGGTAATACCAGCCTCATACAGTCAGAAGTGGTCTCTCTTCTCCTCTATTTTGGAAGAGTTTGTATAGAATTGATATTAATTTTTCCTTTAATATTTGGTAGAATTCACCGGTGAAGAAATCTAAACCTGGGCTTGTCTTTGATTTTTTTTTGGTTACTAATGCAACTTCTTAACTTGTTAGAGGTAGAGTCAGATTTAAAATTTTTTTCTGTAGCACTCTTAAGAAAAATTTCCGTTTAATCTAACTTGTCCAATTCAATGGCGTCAATTGTTCACAGCAGTCCTCTATAATCCTTTTTATTTCTGTAGTGCCTGCAGTCGCGTCTTCTCTTTTATTTCTGACTTAAGGGTGATTTGAGTCTTCTCTCTCCTTGTGGTCACTCTGGCTAAAGGTCTGTCAACTTGGTTGATCTTTTCAAAGAAACAGCATTTGGTTTTGTTGATTTGCTCTGTTTTTCTAGTCTTTATTTCATTAATTTCTTCTGTAGTCTTTGTCCTTCCTTTTTTTCTGCTTGTCCTAGGTTTAGTTTGCTCTTCTTTTTCCAGTGTGTTAAGGTAGAGGGTTATTTGACACCCTTCTTCTTTTTAAACAGAGATTTGCAGCTATAAATTTCACTCCGTGTTAGTGGCATCCCATGCATCTGGGTACATGGTGTCTTCATTTTCATCCCAGAGTATTTTTGAGTTTCTCCTGTAATTTCCTCTGTGACTTACTGATTATTTAGGCGTGTGCTGTTTAATTTCCACATGTTGGTGAGTCCCCCAAATTCCTCTCTTCAGTTGCCTTCTAATGTCACTCCATTGCAGTCAAAGGCCCTATTTTGTGTGGCTTCATTTTTTTTTAAGGTTTATTGAGGTTTGTTTTATGACCTAATGTATGTCTGTCTATTCTGGACAGTGGTCCGTGTGTGCGTGAGAAGAAGGTATATTTGGCTGCTCTTGGTGGAGTGTCATCAGTGTCCACTGGTTGATCTGCCACGTTGCTCAGATCTTCCATCTACTTGCTGGTGCACATCTACTTGCGTGGCAGACTGCTTTGGAGCTGGGGCTACCTGCATAACACTTGGGTTCCTTCAACCCACTACGCGCCCCCAGCTCCCATCTAGCGCCACCTGTCTGCACTTCCCAGAATGACACCGAGTGGACGC
Source organism: Madoqua kirkii (assembly GCA_006408675.1). Taxonomy (NCBI): domain Eukaryota; kingdom Metazoa; phylum Chordata; class Mammalia; order Artiodactyla; family Bovidae; genus Madoqua; species Madoqua kirkii. Next base: position 24,953 of record SJYC01115398.1, on the reverse strand, counting down.
AGCACCAGTGAGTGTTCAGGTCTTGCTTCTAACCATGTCTGACTCTGCGACCCCATGGGCTGCAGCACGCCAGGCTCCCCGTCCATCACCAACTCCCGGAGCTTGCTCAAACTCATGTCCATCGAGTCCGTGACGCCATCCAACCATCTCCTCCTCTGTCGTCCCTTTCTCCTCCTGCCTTCAATCTTTCCCAGCATCAGGGTCTTTTCAAATGAGTCAGTTCTTCGAATCAGATTTCTAACCATAGGGGGAAAATATTTAGTATTTTACCAGTAACAGTGATGTTAGCTATAGTTTTATTCATTTTTTTAAGACACACTATCAGATCGAGGATAGGAGTTTCTTTCATTTCCCTAGTTTATTGAGAGTTTTTTTTTTTTATTACAAAGAGGGATTTGATTTTATCAAATTCTTTTGTGTTTCTATTGAGATGATTATTAAGTTCTCTACTTTTTCTGTTAATGCAATGAATTATGTTACATTGCTTAGTTTTTGAACATTAAACCAACTTTGCAATTTGGGATATACCTCAATGGGTCTTGATGTATTAACCTTTAAAAAAAAATCTGAGTTGCTATTATTTCTTTTAGGATTTTTAATGTATATTCATTGGAGAAATTTGCCTCTAATTTTTTATTTTGAATGTCCCTCTCAGGTTGCTAAAAAAGTTATCCTGCCTCAGAAATGAACCAGGAAATGCTCCTTCTTTGTCTATTAAAAAGTTTGTGCAATTTTGGTGTTTTTCTTCCTTAAACATTTTGGAGAATTCTGGAGTGGATTCTTTTGACTGGAGTGTTCTCTGTGGGAAGGTGTGTTTTTTAAATTATGGACACAGTTTACTTAATAGGTACATATTGTGCATTTCTTCTTGGACCATTTTTCATGTTGTTTTTCAAATTATGTAATTATATTCATTTAATCTAAAATTTCAAGTATATTTGCATAAAGTTGTTTCCAATGTTTTATTATTATCTATTTAATGTGGACACCTACATTGGTGTCCCTCTTTTCATTTTTTAAATTCTTTATTTGTATCTTCTTTCTTTCTGAAACTCAGGTTTGCTAAGGGCTAGTTAAGTTTTTAATGTTTACAAGGGAGCAATTTTTAGCCTTGCTTTTTTCCTGCTGTGTGTCTGTTTTACATTTTTTGCTCTTAACTTTTACTTTTGGAATTTAATTATTTACTTTTTACTTTCTTGATTTAATTTGATATTATTTTGGAGAGGATTAGATCATTGATTTTCAATTTGTTTTCTTTTCTAAGATACACATTGAAAGCATCTAAGCTGTGGTTTAGCTGAATTTCAAAGGTTTTATACTTGTATTGTTCAGTTCAAACTGTTTTCTATTTTTCGTAGTGATTTATTCTTTGATCCACAGATCCGACGAGATAGTGTGGGGTGGGAGGTGGGAGCGGGCTTCGGCATTGGGAGATCGTGTACACCTGTGGCTGATTCAAGTCAATGTATGGCAAAACCAATACAGTATTGTAAAGTAGAATAAAGTACTAAAAAAATAAAAAATAAAAAAAAGAATGTAAAATAGCTCATAAGTTTTTGTATTGGTTACCCATTAAAATAATAATATTTTGGATATGAATTAAATATATTATTAAAAAAAAGAAATGCATTGTTTACTTTCCGAACATTTGGTGGTTTTTAGCTACATTACTGTCATTTTAATCTAGTTTAATTTTACTCTGATCAGGTAGCATACTTGGTATAACATTATTTATTTATTTTGTATGACATTATTTTAATCACTTGAAACTTATTTAGATTTGATTTGTGGCCCCGAATGTGGAGTGTTTGATAAATATTCCATGTGCCTTTAACGGGAACTTGCACTTGGAAATTTCTGGAAGTGGTGGTGTGTCTATGGCAATCAGGTTATTCGTCACATTGTTCTCCTTGTACTTATTTTTTTCTCCACTTGTTCTGTCAGTTTCTGGGAGAGGAGTGGTAAAATCTTCAGCTAAGTTTGCAGACGCCTATTTATCTTTTTATTCCTGCCAACTTTCGCTCTATGTCTGTTGAAGCCGTATTATTAGGTCCACATGCATTTAGGATTTTTTAGGTTTTCCTGTTGAGTCGACACTTCAATCACCATGGATTATCCCTCTTCATTTCTAGTAGTATTTCTGGCCTTAAATCTCCATTGCTTGGTTTGGTTGCGGCCATTCTAGCTTGCTTCTGGTTCGTGACGACACGGTTCAGCGTCTTTCATCCTTTCACTTTCCGTCTTTCCCTGCCCCTCAGTTATCCTTATATGCAGAGTGTGCACTTGGTAAACAGCACACAGACGGGTCTTGGTGTTCAGCCAGGCCACCATTTTTGCCTTTTAATTGGAGTGTTTATTCCACAACATTTAATAAAATGAACTGGTGTCTTGGGTTTAAGTCTTCAACCTACTATGTTTTCTACATGTTCCATCTGTTTCTTATTCCTGAATTGATTTTTCTTATTTTATGAATAATCAAGTGTTTGTACATTTGATCTATTTAGATCTTAATGTCATTGATTAAAAAAAATTTAATATCATTTTAGTGGTTTCCATGGACTGGAGATTTCAGTATGAATTCCTGACTTATTGCTGTCTGTCTTAAGCTAGTACATTTATCACTTCCCAAGCAGTGCGAAAACCTTACAAAAGTCTAGCTCTGTTTATCCTCTCCACACTTTATTTTAATGTTCCCACATTTCTTTTTTACTTCTGTTTTATAACCTCACAGCACAATATTATTTTTGTTTTAAACAGTCCACATATATTCACACACAAAAAAGTAAATATATTTTTAACCACTTATTTACCTTTTTGTATGTTCCTTACTCTTGGCTAAGAGGTTAAAGCGCCTGCCTTTGATGCAGGAGACCCGGGTTCGATCCCTGAGTGGGGAAGATCCCCTGGAGAAGGAAATGGCAATCCACTCCAGTATTTTTGCCTGGAGAATCCCATGGACAGAGAAGCCTAGTAGGTTACAGTCCATGGGGTCGCAAAGAGTCGGACACGACTGAGTGACTTCACCTCACCTCACCTCACTCTTTCCTGTAATTCTGTGTTTCCATCTGGGGCTATTTCTCTTTTTGCCTTAAAGAAAAAGATCTTGCTTCCCAGTTGTTGTATTGCTGGGCAGCTAGTGACAAAACCTCTTAACTTGCGTTTCTCTAAAAATGGAAAATGTTTCTGTTGTTCAGTTGCTCGGTCATGTTTAACTCTTTGCGACTCCATGGACTGCAGTATGCTGGTCTTCCTTGTCCTTCACTATCTTCTGGAGCTTGCTCAAACTTGTGTCCATTGAGTCCATGATGCCATTCAATCATCTCACCCTCTGTCGTCCCCTTCTCCTCCTGCCTTCAATCTTTCCCAACATCAGGGTCTTTTCCAGTGAGTCGGCTCTTTGTATCAGGTGGCCAAAGTATTGGAACTTCAGCTTCAGCCTCAGCATCAGTCCTTCCAATGAATATTCAGGGTCGGTTTCCTCCAGGATTGACTGGTTCGATCTCCTTGCTGTCCAAGGGACTCTTCAGCAAGAGTCCTTTGTCCCAGCGTCTTCTTCAGTGCCACAATTTGAAAACATCGGTTTACCTTCATCTTTTGCTTTAAAAAAATTTTAAATGTTGAAATATAGATTTGCTGGATGTTGCAAAGACAGCACACAGAGAGCCTATCTACTCTTCATCCAGGTTCCCCAATAGTTACATCTTTTATAATTTTAGAGCAAGAGCAGGACACTGACATTGGTCCAAGGTGTATGGATAGTTCCGTGCCATTTTATGACCCCTGCAGATTCCTGTAACCACTCCTGCAGTCAAGATACGGAACTGCCCATCATCACAAAGACTGTTGGTAGCAGCACCTACCAACTTGAGAGAGACATAGAAAGCTTCCTCCCTGGAGTCTCTTTACCTCCATCATTTTTAACAGAACTATCTTAAATATTCTTTCTACCCACACAGAAATCCATAGCAGGCAACGTTACACTTTCTGGCTCTACTATCAGACATAGTCTAGAAGTCTCAAGCGAGGAGACTCTGTTGTAGTTACTCACTTTTTGCTCTTTCTGTTGTTTACTTTACCTTCCTGATGTTCCAAGATGCCTTCTTTTATTCCCCTTCTGTTTCAAGAACTTGCTTTGGCTAGTCTTTTGGGTAGATCAAGCTCTAGTGGAGTTGACCTGTTTTAATTTCCCTCTTACTCCTGGTGTATGACCTGTGCTCCCCGGACGAGGTCCTGACTCCTTCACCTCTAAGATGTACTCTTTCTGCCGTCTCATCTGAAAGCCCAGGGGGTCTTCCCAAGCCCCTCAGTCTTGCTGGGGGTGAATTCCCACTTCTGCTCCACTGCTCTGCAGGGCGGCATTTCTCAGCTTAGCTCCTGTGTCTCCTGGATGGGTTTGCTCTGATTTCTTAGAGTCTCACCCTAAGCAGTCACAGTGGGACAGTGCCTTGAGGGGAACTGGGATAGAGGCCTTGATGTGCACTTCTTGGAGGTCGTCTCCACCTCAAAACCTTATCCCTCGTCTCCTGTGACGTGGCATCAGTCAAGTGCCTCTGACCTCTGTGTTCTCAACTCACAGGGTCTTCTCGTTTGTGTCTGGACTTGGTTCCCCGGCGTCGGGAAGTAGAAATGCCCACGTGGAAACTGGGGAATTTTTGTGGCATCCACATCACTTCTCTCTCTCCTCTTACTGGGCAAACTCTCCAAATTCTGTCTGCCTCGGTGGTTCAGTCCTTCGCGTGACTGTTTCATATTTTATCCACCTTTTTCAGTTGTTATCAGCGAGGAGATTAGCTCTGTAAGGCCTGCTATTATCCCTTCTCTGTTAAAATTCTTTTCTAAAATGCAATGCCTTAGACTCTCTGATGATAAAATTTCCCCAGATTTGTCTGATGGGAGCCTCTGCTATCTGTTTCTTGTGAAATCTTGATATGCCGCCATCAGTTTTGATTGCTTCCTTCTTTTCTGGCGCAAATAATTTTGACTTTTCTTGCCCCAGGATTGTTACCAACTTCTAGGCCAGTTCAATGGAGAGAGCTAAAAAGCAAATATTTCAAAATGAGTTCATGTTAATACTTCTCATTTCACTCCAGCCTTCTTCCCTATTCCAATTCTGTGTCCCCTTTCTCCAACAAGGAACCCTAGTTTTCAATGACATCCCTGTGCTTACTTTCTGTTCAGTCCTACAGCACACAGCAAACAGTTTAAGAATTGCAGCCTCAAATCCACTACTGCTAACAAACTTTTTAGAAGAGTTCAGAATCTCTTTTAGTTCTTATGCTCACACAGACAGAGCAATGTTCCAAAAGCGCTTGAATGACGCCTCTTTTTCTTTTATGTGGTTATGTTATCAAACTGATCATAGTTATATGCATTTGTTCTGTTCCCACTTGATTTCAGGGTATTTCCCAAATCGTGTTGATTTAATTAATTTTATGAATGTATAAAATTCTTGCAGAGTCAGACGCAACAGCGACTGAACTGAACTGATGAATGTATAATATATGAACATGGTTCAAAAGACAAAGTAGTTTAAAAAGGTATATTCAGAGTAGTCCCATTCCACCTCACTTTCACTTAATATGAGCAAATCTGAGCATTAAAAAAAAAATATATATATATATATATATGAGATTTCTACTTTTATAGCTAACCAATTTCACTGGTTTCTGTTTTATTCTTTCTATTTCTTTTGCAGATCTCCATAATTTTCTCTATTTCTTTGGGGGAAATTAGGCTGTTTAAACTTCTTGTCTTTCCTGGTAAAGACAGCAAATTTTGGATTGTACATTCTTAGACAAGTATCCGTTTCATCAGCTCATCTAAGTTTCCACATTTGTTTTCATAGAGTTGTGCAAAGTTGTCCAGTATGGTTTTTTTTGAAACTCCTTTTCTGCAATATGTGTTACCTTTTTACCATTTCTTTTACCCGTGGCCACACCGCACAGCATGTGGGACCTTATAGTTCCGCTACCAGGGATCAAACTTGTGCCCCACTGCAGGGGAAGCACAGAATCTTAACCACTGGACCACCAGGGATTCCCAATCCATACTTTCCTTGATAACGAAACACTTTTCTCTTTTGTAAGTTTTTTCAAAAGATCAGATTTTTGATTTATTAGGTAGCCCCACGGCTACTATTTTTCATCTCATTAATCTCTTTTTAAAAATTGAGGTGTAAGTCATATGGTGTATAGTGAACTACTTAAAAATGTACAGTTTAGTAAGATTTGGTGTTCACAATGTTGTGTAATCACTTCTCTCTAGTTTCAAAAAAAAATTTCACCACCCCTTAAAAGTACCCAGCACCCATTAAGTCGTCATTTCCTACTCTCCCCGGCTCCTTGGTAATCAGCTTTTTGTCTCTATGCGTTTGCTTATTTCGGATATATAAACGGAGTAGATACCATCTGACCTTTTGTTTCCACCTTCTTCTCTTAGCATAATGTTTTTTGCTAGTGGCAGCATGCATCAGTACTTGGTTCCTTTTCATAGCTAAATAATAGTTCACTGTATGGATAATGCACATTTAGTTTATCTGTTCACCAGCTGATGGGCATTTGGTTCCTTTATTTTGCCTTTGGCTGGTATAATCATGTTGCTGTGAACGTTCATGCCTAAGTTTCTGTGTGGACATATGTTTTCATTTCTCTTGGGTAGAGTCCTAGGGGTGGAATTGCTCAGACAAATGGTAACTTTGGGTTTAACATTTTTGAGACGTTAGCAGAGTATTTTACTAAAGGGGCTGCATCATTTCCATTCCCACTACCTCATTCATCTCTGCCTTTTAAGCACCATTATTTTTTTTATTGTTCGTTCTTTAGATTTACTTTGTTGTTCATCTTCTAGTTCCTTTGGGTTGGGAATGTAGCTCACTTATATTCATTATTTCATTTTTATTGATTCAAGTATTTGGTTTTTAAAATTGAAGTATTGTTGATTTGCAATGTTGTGTTAATTAGTGCTGTGCAACAAAAGTGATTCAGTTATACACCTGCATACATTCTTTTTTTATATTCTTTTCCATTATGGTTTATCCCAGGAGTTTGGATATAGCTCCCACGCAGGAGGCCCTTGCTGTTTACCCATTCTAAATGTAATAGCTTGCATCGACTAACCCCAAACCTTCAGTCCATCCCTCTCCCTCCCCGTCTCCCTTGGCAACCGCAAGTCTGTTCTCTGTGTTGCTTTTCAGCTGCTAAGTCATGTCTGAATCCTTGCAACCGCGTGGACTGCAGCTCAACCGGCTTCCCAGTCCTTCACTGTCTCCCAGTGTCTGCTCAAATTCGTGTCCATTGTCGGTGACGCTGTGTAACCGTCGCATCCTCTGGCACCCTCTTCTTCTTTTGCCTTGAGTCTGTTTTGTAGATGGGTTCATTTGTGCCGTATTTTAGATTCCACATACAAGTGATACCATATGGTATTGCTTTTCTTTTTCTGACTTACTTCTTAGCATGACCATCTCTAGCGGCATCTGTGTTGCTACAAATGGCATTATTTCATTCTTTTTTATGACTGAGTAGTGTGCTCCAGTGTCGGAGAAGGCGATGGCACCCACTCCAGCACTCTCGCCTGGAGAACCCCATGGATGGAGGAGCCTGGTGGGCTGCAGTCCACGGGGTCGCTGAGGGTCGGACACGACTGAGTGATTTCACTTTTGCTTTTCACTTGCATGCACTGGAGAAGGAAATGGCACCCCACTCCAGTGTTCTTGCCTGGAGAGTCCCAGGGGCGGGGGAGCCTGGCGGGCTGCCGTCTGTGGGGTCGCACAGAGTCGGGCACGACTGAAGCGCCTCAGCAGTAGCAGCAGCAATAGCGCTCCAGCATATTTATGTGCCACGGCGTCTTTATCTGTTCATCTGTTGCTGGATCTTAGGTTGTTCCCAAGTTTTGGCTATTGTGAATAGTCCTGCTATAAGCAGAGACTACTTGGGTACTTTTGAATTATAGTTTCATCTGGATATAGGCCCAGGAGCAGGATTGTAGGATCATGTGGTAATTCTATCCTTAGTCTTCTGAGGACCCTCCATACTATTTTCCATAGTGGCTGCACCAACTTACATCCCCACAGACTGTAGGAGGGCTCCCTTTTCTCCACGCCCTCTCTTGCATTTGTTGTCTGTGCATCTTTTAATGATGCCTGTTCTGACTGGTGTGAGGTGACCCCTCTTTGTAGTTTCGATTTATACTTCTCTAATAATTAGTGATGTTGAGCGTCTTTTCATGTGCCTACCGGCCATCTGTATGTCTTCTTTGGAGAAATGCTTATTAAGGCCTGTCCATGTTTCCACTGGGTTGTTTTTCGTTGTTGTTGAGTTGTCTGAGCTACTTGTATATTTTGGAGATTAAGCCTTGTCAGTTGCACCATTTGCAAATATTTTCCCCATTCCATAGACTGTGTGTTTTTTTTAATAGTTTCTTTGCTGTGCAAAACTTTAAGTTTGATTAGATCCCTTTTGTTTATTTCTGTTTGATTTCTGTTACCTTGGAAGACTGACCGAAAAAAACACTGTTATGATTTATGCCAGAGAATATTTTGCCTATGCTCTCTTCAAGGAGTTTTAAGATGTCATGACATATTTAAGTCTTAAAGTGACTTTGAGTTTATTTTTGTGCTTAGCGTGAGGATGTGTTCGAACATCGATTTACATGCAGCTGTCCAACTTTTCCAGGTGTCTCTAGTCATAAAGAACTCACTTGCCAATGCAGGAGACGTAAGATGTGGGTTTGATGCCTGGGTTGGGAAGATCCCCTGGAGGAGGGCATGGCAACCCACTCCAGTATGCTTGCCTGGAGAATCCGATGGACAGAGGAGCCTGGTGGGCTACAGTCCCTAGCGCTGTAAAAGAGTTGGACATGACTGAAGCAACTTAGCATGCACACATGTCCAACTTTCCCAGCCCCGTTTGCTGAAGAGATTTTTCCCATTTTATATTCTCGCCTTTTGGCCAAAGATTAATTGACCATAGGTGGTGGTGTTCAGTCGCTCAGTTGTGTCTGACTGTTTGTGACTCCATTGACTGTAGCTCGCCAGGCTTCCCTGTCCTTCACCATCTCCTGGAGCTTGCTCAAATTCATGTCCTCTAAAGTACTGATGCCATCCAACCATCTCATCTCTGTCGTCCCCTTCTCCTCCTGCCTTCGATCTTTCCCAGCATCAGGGTCTGTTCCAGTGAGTCAGCTCTTTGCATCAGGTGGCCAAAGGATTGGAGCCTCTGCTGAGCATCAGTCCTTCCAGTGAATATTCAGGGTTGATTTCCTCCAGGATGGACTAGTTTGATCTCCTTGCAGTCCAAGGGACTCTCAAGAGTCTTCTCCAGCACCACAGTTAGAAGGCATCAGTTCTTTGGCACTCAGCTATTTTTATTGTCCAGCTCTCACCGCTGTACGTGAATTCTGGAAACACCATAGCTTGGACTATAAGGACCTTTGTAGGCAAAGTGATGTCTCTGCTTTTTAACGCGCTGTCTAGGTCTAGCTTTTCTCCCAAGGAGCAGGCGTCTTTTAATTTCATGGCTGCAGTCACTGTCCGCAGGTGTGTGGGTTTATTTCTGGGCTCTTTGCTCTCTTGCAGCGATCTGCATGTCTGTTTCTGTACCGATATCACACTGTTTCGATTGCTGTAGGTCTGCAGTATTGCCTGAAGTCTGAGGTGGAGGGATATGCCTCCCGCTTTCTGGCTCCTCAGCCCCACCCCCAGATTGCTTTGGCAATTCCAGGCCTTTTATGGTTCCATGTAAAATTTTGGATTATTTGTCCTAGTTCTGAAAAAACGCCATAGCTAATTTGATAGGGATAACACATTGTCTGTAGATTACTTGATATAAGTATTTGAAGTCATGAATTTTCTCTGTCTTTAAAGCACCCGAAAGATGAGATGTCATTATTTTTAAAGCAATCCTGCCATTTTAGTTTGTATTTGGCCTTTCACCTGAGTGTTGTCTGAGAGGAACTTTGAATTTCCACGCAGAGAAAACAATTTTGAACGTGTTTTTAATTTCCACCTTATATAATGCCTTATATTCATTGAAGCTCAGCCGTGTGGGTTCTACATTATGAAAAGTATTGTGATGTGTGTGTGCGTTTTGGTGCTTGTTCCTTGTGTGTTGGGGAAGAAGGTATATTCTCTTTTACTGTGGTGTAAATTTCATGCAAAGCCATGAGGGCTCCTTATCTCACTGACAGCATCGCTCAGTTCTCGCACAGCGTCCCTGCCTCTCTTGCTGCGGCTGCAGCTGCTGTCTGCTCCGAGCCCCGTGTTTAGTCCCGAGAGTGCTGTGACTCTGCCCCTTTCCCTCCCTTTCCTGTGGCTTCCTCTCTGTGAAGGCGGCTGCTGTCTCATTTGTTGCATAGGCATCCCTATTAAATCCCCTCCGGCCTAATGACACGCCCCCGCCATTGTCACGCTGAATGCTTTTTGGCCTGAGTTCTACCTTGTCTAGCATCAGAATCGAACCCCTGCTTGTTTATTGTCTCGTTTGCTGGTCCTGGGATTTCCAGTCTTTCTAAATCACTCGGCCTGCAGCTCTCTGAGCTGGCTTGAAATCCTTTCTTTTAGGAGGTGACTTAAGCCTGTTCGCACTCACTGCTGAGACGGGCTGGCCTCCGCTCTGCCCCATTGCCGTGGGTGATATTTACTGTATATATGGTATTGCATTTTTTCTGTTCTTCTCTGTATGGGTTCTCTTCTCTTTGTTCCTATTTTTTAAGGTGCACTTTCCTTTATTCTTATATTTTTTTTCTTTCTGTAATCAGCTTTATTGAGATCTATTTCACACACTGAACATTTTATCCAGTTAAAATGTGCAGTTCAATGGTTCTTGGTGTATTACATTATTCATTTTTTAAAACTTATGGTAAATATATACACTACACAATTTATCATTTTCACCATTTTAAAGTGTATAATTCAGTGACATGAAGTACACTTATAATATTGTGCAACCATAGCCTCTATTTCCAAACCTTTTCATTACCCCAAACAGAAAGCAGTAACCATTAAACAACGCCCCCCCCACCGCCTCCCTCCAGCCCTGACGGCCTCCGGTGGACCGGTGGACGTTCTCTCTCTGTGACTTTGACTAATCTCAGTACCTCTTATAAGTGGGCTCACACAGAAGGTATCCTTTTATCTCTGCCTCATTTCACTCTGCATAATGTCTCAGGGTTTAGCCTCATCACAGCACGGTTTTGTTTTTGCATTTCATTTGCAAGGTGGGGAAGTCTATGGTTTGCTTTGATTGGCTATTTTTATTCTAGGATCATTTACAGTGTCTAATTAGCTGGGGTTGTTACTGAACTGGCATTTCTGTAGGTCAGAAACGTCAGATATTGGTCATTTCAAGCAGTGCAAACTAATACTGTTTGGTTTGTCGGTGTTAGGTGACATTCGGTGCCTCCCATCTATTATTTACGTGGCAATCAGTGCGTTTATTCTGTGTCCACCTTCCTCTCTCCCTCTCTTCCCACTTTTAGTTGTATTTTTTTTTCTGTTTTGTCAGAACACATGTATTCTGTTTCCTCTCTGATCTGTCTTCGTATTAGTCTCAGATCTGTGGTTAAACGTATCTAATGCTTGCCCCTGGGCTTCCTGGGTGGTGCTGGCGGTAAAGAGCCTGCTTGCCATGCAGGAGACATGAGACGGGCTGGATCCCTGGGTTGGGAAGATCCCCTGGGCGAGGGCATGGCAACCCACTCCAGTATTCGTGCCTGGAGAACCTTATGGATAGAGGAGCCTGGTGGGCTACAGGCCATGGGGTTGCAAAAGAGCTGGACACGGCTGAAATAACTTAGCACAAAGCACAAACACAACGCTCGCCACCAGCCTTCTAGTAGATTCTCCCAGAAGGGCTTGAGAGCATGATATTCCCTGGGTTCTTGCCGATTTGAATCTGCTTTTCATAGCCTGGATGGTTGAAGGATGGCTCAGCCTGATAATCCCTATAATTTCCCATTAAGTTCATTCAGGTGTCCACGCTGTCAGGTTAAGTACACCATTTTTTTGAAGCCAAGTGGGATCCGCTAAGTGAGTCATTTACACTTTTCCACCCCCATTTCCTCTCTCAGCTCTTCAACTCTTGACAAATCTCATTCTTTGGACAGCCGCTCCAGTGTGGAACCGTCAAGCCTGTATTCTGATGCCGTTTCTTCCCCCCACGTAATTTGGAAGCAGACAGCCCTGTCTCAGCTGCGACTGTATTAGAGTCTCCCACTTGATTGTGTCATTTAATGTGGAAGTTACATCTGCGTACAGACTTTTGATACAAGAGGCTGTGAAGACTGCTGTGCACGACTTGAATCCCTGGGTTTTCCAGAACACACTCTTGATGCCGAGCTGTGGTACCTTCAGCAGTCCAGCACATCTGTACGGGACACAGCGGGCCTCTGGAATGGACTTTCCATCTCCAAGTATTAATTTGCCAGTTGCAATGCTTCATTCCCAGTAATTTGTTTGGGGACTATTTTCAAGAGCCAACCGTGTCTCCCAGTCTGTTTCCTTCAGGGATTCCAATTAACACCATTAACTGAGTCCAGTTAGTGATGCATTAATATACAGATTCATCAATCAGCAATGAAAACTTTTTTTGGACTTAATAAACCGTTGGATCAGAGTTGTCTTTGTCATCTGACATGTCGTCAATTCGTTTACTAATAACATTATCTGAAAATGTCACCTTTTCCATTTCCTTTGCTTCATTAGTCTCAGACACAGTGTTGACAATTTCCAATCAGGCTGTTAAAATGAGCGATTCTGCAATTATGTGAGTCATTTCGGCTTTAGCTCTTAATTGCTCGACCTTGTAACCAGCTCCTTGGGCTCCATCGGATACCGGGGCAATCGATCCCGGCAGAGAACTTTGTTCCTTAATTCGAGCTTGTGGATGCTGATAAAAGGTCACTGCTTTTTTTCCTGCCCAACACGCCTGGTGTGCGGTGAGGTGCTGGCAAGGTCTGCTTGGCTCGCTTCCTCGGTGGATAATTCTTACGGCCAAATAAGACATTTAGGCCGAAGGGGGGATAATTGTCAGGCCACACGAATCCCGATGTGCAACAATTCTCATTATGTTGCCTAATTAACGACTTAGACTTTTGGGGGGAATAACTGCTTGTCTTGTGGCTGTGATAACTTTCCAGCTTTAATTAAAAACTTATCAATTATGGAGGGAATATAAATACCTGCAAAAGTACAACCATGGGATATGAAATGCTTAAGGAGACTCAAGGCCTTTGCAGCTTCTAAAGATCATTTTTTCATGGGTTTTAAGAAAAACGGTTTTCGTTTTTTGCATCATTAAATGTTTAAAAAAATAAAAATTAAAATGATCATAAGCTAGGGATAAACGAAATAGATTGCAGTAAAATGTTGATTGTTTAACAAATTTAATTCAAGGATTAAATTTCTGAGAAATTCATAAAATATGACTATTACCTACGTACCTACTTTATGTATACTGCTACTGCTAAGTCACTTCAGTCGTGTCGGACTCTGTGCAGCCCCAGAGACAGCAGCCCACCAGGCTCCCCCTTCCCTGGGATTCTCCAGGCAAGAACACTGGAGTGGGGTGCCATTTCCTTTTCCAATGTATGAAAGTGAAAAGTGAAAGGGAAGATACTCAGTCGTGTCCAACTCTTAGTGACCCCATGAACTGACTGCAGCCCACCAGGCTCCTCCGTCCATGGGATTTTCCAGGCAAGAGTACTGGAGTGGGGTGCCATTGCCTTCTCTGACTTTATGTATAATAAAAGACATTTGAAAAGCTAGATTTACTGGTGTTATAATGGCTCACAGTCCTTTTTAATGAATTGATTTACTTAAAGTATGTTAAATTATTATTTTTAAACATGTAAGCATTGTTTCTTAATATCTAAAACCAAGTAACAATTCATTATGAAACTTCACTAAGGATCAGACTTTGGCTCATTGTAAATATCAATTTAGAAAAGTAAATAAAAAACAAAGTAGTGAGCGGGAAAACTGGAGAAGCCAGTTATGCTTTACTCCATGAATCCCAAGATTCATCACCATCAGGATAAAGAAAAAAAATCCTACAGACCTCCAATGACAGAATTAAAAATTGTGAAAAATAAAAGCAACTCCAAAACAACAAATATTTTCATACAGTTGCAAAACAAAAGATTTCACTGATACAGGGATGACTAAAGTCACAATCTGGCCTATTCACTAATGGGATGGCCAGGGTCCTGTCAATGGGAGTAGCCATCAGGACACTCTTTGGAGGAGGGGCTATGCATGCACCCTTAGGAGCCGGAGTGATAATGACTGCGTTAGGAAGTTAGGCTAGATTGAATCTAGCCTAGATTGTCCCCCTGGGAAGAGGAGTTGCTGAAAGAAAGGCACCATCTTGGTTCCAGTTTGCAGACAATATCAGCGCTGAGGTGGACAGATGGGATTGCAGAGCAGAGAGAGGGATAGAACCTGGGGCTTTGAGGACAGCACTGAGCTCCTGCGTCAGCCCACCCTGAAACCCACTGGACCTCTGGATTGTTATCGGAAATAATTTGAGTTCTCTTCACTGAGGCTTGAATCGGGGTATTTCTGTTCCTTGTAGCCAAAGACATCTGGATTGAGGTGAACAAGCTGAATGTTTGTCCGATGGATAAATGGGAAATTGAATGAGAAGATGATTAATGGATTATAGTAGGAGCTATGTATGGTCGCTCAGATGGTAAAGGATTGGCCTGCAAGGCAGGAGACCCAGATTTGACTCCTCGGTTGGAAAGATCCCCGAGGGAAGGGAGTGGCAACCCACTCCAGTATCCTTGCCTGGAGAATCCCATGAACAGAGGAGCCTGGTGGGCCACAGTCCACGGGGTCGAAGAGAGTTGGGCGTGGCTGAGCAGCTGAAGGGTATGAATGGAGAGAGAGAGAGCTGGAGTCTCCCTTCCCCAGGGTGGTGGCTGGCGGGGGCCCTGGGCAGTGGTAGAGCCTGGCCAGGCTGGCACTTAGCAGCAGGGATGTCAGAATGTGCCTCAATTTCAGAGTTTAGGGCTGGCGAGAGAACCAAGCAGTTCTGCAAAGTTTTATTATGATTTAGAAAAGAGTGGCAGTGTTTTGGTGTGGGGGCGGAAGGGCATGAGTGATCACTCTTCTCTGAGACTGGTTTCATCTTCCAAACATTCGATCAGAACATGAATGATCGGCGAGTATTAAAAGCTCACCTTTAAAGGTCAGTGCACAGACAGGCGGGCTGCGTGGGCCCGCCGTCCGCCTTGGGTAGCCGCGGCAGAATTCATTAACTTGTCACAGCCGTCTCAGCCTGTCAGATGTCCTTCCGCAGGACATAGGTTACCCTCAATGACTCCCCAACTGGCTGAGCCAAAATGTGAAGCCACACAAGCCCCGAGAAGGTGGACTTTGGTGGAAGAGATGCTCAGTGCTTAATCCAATTCCAGTCACTGTATTCTAGAACTTGACTGAGAATATCAATAGCTAGCACACACTGAGTGCTTACCCAACGCCAGCACTGTGCCAAACCCTCGAACCCTAATTTTAGAATCCTTAATTTTTAGAATTTTTAAATTCTGGGAGGCCTAGGGGCTGATTCCCATCTAAAGTGTAAAGAAGGCTTGAGACTTTTCTGGTGGTGCAATAGATAAGAACCTATCTGCCAACATGGGGGACACTGGTTTGATCCCTGGTCCAGGAAGACTCCACGTGTGGCAAAGCAACTAAGCTCCTAGGTCACAACCACTGAGCCCACATGCTGTAACCACTGAAGCCCTGTGCCTGCAGCCTGCGCTCTGCAGCAGGAGAAGGCACTGCAATGGGAAGCTGGCCCATCGCGGGGAAGGGCCGCCCCCTGCTCTTGGCAACCAGAGAAAGCCCGTGCTTGCAAAGCAACAAGCAGCCAGCACAGCCGAAGTAAATAAACAGCAGTAATAAAAGAAGGGCTTGCACGGTTAGGGGATGTCCCCAGACGTGACAGAGCTGGACGTTACCTGCAGACAGTACAGCCTAGCGTTCATAGTCGTGATTGCTACACTCAACACTGCTTTCGCCCACCACCCCCTGCACCCCGCCTCCAAGCAGACATCATGCTAGCCCTCTGGGAAACCAGGAGAGAAAGGAGAGAAGTCGGTGTGTGTACGTGTGTGACACATACACACCTTCACAGCAACAACAACGTGTGTGACACATGCACACCTTCACAGCAACAACAACGTGTGTGACACATACACACCTTCACAGCAACAACAACGAGCATTTCTGTTGGAGTCAAAAAAACATGATTGTTCAATCACTTTTGTTGACTGTGTGTTAAATACCAACTGAATACTGGAGCACTCTGGGGAGGTGACCAGCCAGTTTTAACTTTCCCAGGTGAGAGGGCATCGTGTGGGGGCCCAGCCTACACCTCCCCTTGCTTGCAGGTGTTTGTCCTGTGGACTCCTGGTTAGCCTCCAGGGCACCCTCCCCAGCTCCTGGGAGGAAAGAATGGGGGCCCTTGCTGCACCTGACCACAGGTGAGTGGTGGGCATCTGCTTCAGCTACCTGAGGCTGACCTGAGCCCCTACCTCTTTCCTGATAACTTGTTATGTGTGTCGTTTTTTTGACTCCAACAGAAATGCCCGTTCAAGCACTTCCCTGACGGTCCAGGGGTGAAGACTCCACGCTCCCAAAGCAGGGAACATGGGTTTGATCTCTGGTCTGGGGAGAAGGATGCTGCCTTCCATGCAACACAGCCGGAAAAAAAAAAAAAAAAAAGAAAAAGAAATGCCGGTTCACTGCGGAAATTTTGGTAAGTGCTGAAGCCTGTGAGTTAGAACAGAAGGTTACTCACCGCTCCCCAGGAGAGCTGAAAACCTCCTGGGCTCCGTTCTCTCTGGCTTTCTTCCCTCTCCATCTGTTTCCCTCCTGGGTCCGCATTCTGTTTATTCCGCCAGCACTCACTGAGCACCCGCTAGGTCCCAGTAGCTGTTGCTCCACAGTTGAGATGCAGGAAGGAGCAGAGTCCCTGTTTTCCTGGGCTTAGGTCTAGAGAGGAAGGGTATGAAAACTGAAGTGGGTACCCTATTGCTCGAAGGGGTGGGGGTGGGGGCCGCAACTTGTGGGGGTCGGAAGGAGACACCAGAGATCCGTGGCGGGCCCTGGGAGAAGCGGGTCCTGGGGAGGGGCCTGCCTAAGCAGAGGACCTGAGGAATGGGTGGGCTTGGCACTTGGGGGCTAGCTGGTTGGGGGTGGGCAGCCATTGGTCCCAGTGCCTGGAGCAGGGAGACAGGAGAAGGGAGGGGGCTGGGCCGTTGGAGAGCCGGATTGGATGGGGCTTTGAAGACAGCCTCTCCGGCCTGGTGGGATGCGGCCCACACACGCATATTCGAGGGAAGCAGCCTCCTCCTCTGAGAGCTCCGGACCTGCGGAGACCCACCTCTGCTGAGCTGCCCAGTGGCTTTCAGACCTGGGTAAAGTGAAGTGAAGTGAAGTCGCTCAGTCATGTCTGACTCTTTGTGACCCCATGGACTGTAGCCCACCAGGCTCCTCCATCCAAGGAGTTTTCTAGGCAAGAGTACTGGAGTGGGTTGCCATTTCCTTCTCCAGGGGATCTTCCCGACCCAGGGACTGAACCTGAGTCTCCCACACACCGGGTTCAGTTCATTCAGTTCAGTTGCTCAGTCGTGTCCGACTCTTTGAGACCCCATGAACTGCAGCACGCCAGGCCTCCCTGTCCATCACCAACTCCCGAAGTTCACTCAGACTCACGTCCATCGAGTCCGTGATGCCATCCAGCCATCTCATCCTCTGTCATCCCCTTCTCCTCCTGCCCCCAATCCCTCCCAGCATCAGGGTCTTTTCCAATGAGTCAACTCTTCGCATGAGGTGGCCAAAGTACTGGAGTTTCAGCTTTAGCATCATTCCTTCCAAAGAAATCCCAGGGTTGATCTCCTTCAGAATGGACTGGTTGGATCTCCTTGCAGTCCAAGGGATGTTCAAGAGTCTTCTCCAACACCACAGTTCAAAAGCATCAATTCTTCGGCGCTCAGCCTTCTTCACAGTCCAACTCTCACATCCATATATGACCACAGGAAAAACCATAGCCTTGATTAGACAGACCATCTGCAAAGTAATGTCTCTGCTTTTCAATACGCTGTCTAGGTTGGTCATAACTTTTCTTCCAAGGAGTAAATGTCTTTTAATTTCATGGCAGCAATCACCATCTGCAGTGATTTTGGAGCCCCTCAAAATAAAGTCTGACACTGTTTCCACTGTTTCCCCATCTATTTCCCATGAAGTGATGGGACCGGATGTCATGATCTTCATTTTCTGAATGTTGAACTTTAAGCCAACTTTTTCACTCTCCACTTTCACTTTCATCAAGAGGCTTTTTAGTTCCTCTTCACTTTCTGCCATAAGGGTGGTGTCATCTGCGTATCTGAGGTTATTGATCTTTCTCCCGGCAATCTTGATTTCAGCTTGTGTTTCTTCCAGCCTAGCGTTTCTCATGATGTACTCTGCATAGAAGTTAAATAAGCAGGGTGACAATATATAGCCTTGACGTACTCCTTTTCGGGGTAGAAGCCCTCAAAGAGCACCCTGGAACCTGCCCTGCCTCCTGGCCACACCCGCCCCCTCCGCCGCAGCCACACCCGCAGGCCACACCCACTGCCTCGGCCTCACCCACTGGTCACACTCACCCAAGCCCTTGGTCATATCCACTTGGCCACATCCCGTCACATCCATGGAGGTGCTCTGGGTCACCTGCCCTGGGATGCCATCCTCCAGGCTCTGGTGCGTTACCATCCTCAGAACCTGGGGTTTCTCCTCACTGCATCATTTCTCCTGCTTCTCACTGTTTCTCCTGGTTCTCATTGTTTCTCCTTCTCACGCCATCTCCGGTGGCAACTGCATCTGGCTTCTGTGGACTCAGTCCCAAGTTCAAAGCAGCTGTCTCTGGGACCTCTCCCCTTGGATACCACTCACCTCTAATTCAGCACATGATGAATCCAGCACTCTGCTGTCCCGAAACTTGGCCCTGCTCCGTGTCCCCTACACCTGGGAGCCATCCACGAGGTTCGTCACCCCACCGCCATCCCCACTCTGAAGTCACTCCTCAAGGTTTGTGTCCAGGGCGCTGGAGCCCGTCCACTCGGTTCCTTCCACCCTGGTCTTCAGGAAACCAGAAAGGGTCCTCTCTGGTCCACACCCCAGAGCAGCTTTCTCAAGACACCCGCACCCCCAGTCCCAGGGTCCCTCTCAGTCCACAGGGAAGACACAGGGGATTTTTAAACCACACGCTTCTGATCTTGCCATCTTCCTCGAAACCTCTGAATATCAGGCTTCCCACTGCTCCTAAGAAAATGATCAAAATCCTCAACAAGGTCCCCCTGGTAAGTGCTCTCAAAGTGCCCGCATAGCTTCACTCCTCATTGTAATGAATTAATCATTGCTCCTAATGCAGTGAATTAATCGTGTGTGTGTTGGTTTAATGTCTGTTCTCCACTGGAGTTCAGTTGCCTCTGCTGAATTCTCAACCCCAGCGCAGTGACATGTTTACATGTAAAGAAACAAGCACATAATAACAACCACTAACATTTTGGGTACTTACTATCTTCTAGGCAGTGAGCTAAGCTTTTTGTTTTAACTTCTGCAACCCCCTGAGAGGTGCTGTCCTCACTGATTCTGAGAGGAAACTGGAGCACGGGGAGGTTAAGTAACTTGCCTAGGGGCACACAGGAAGGGTTGGACCCAGGCAGTCTGTCTCCTAGGCCCTGCTCAGCAATAAACAAAAAGATACGTTCATTCTTTGTGGGAAATACCAGAAAATGCAGAGAATTAGAAAAGAGAAGTCATTCAGAGGGGACCACCATTGCCTTTCGGCAAATATCTTCCTAGACTTTTCTCTGTGCCTAAAAGATCTAGATGTCCCTGCTGTTCTGCTGAACACAACTTCCATCATTCCACGGTGCTCTGTAACCTGCTCTTCTTGCTGGACAGTGTGGTGAGACCACCTTTTTGAGGAATTATCTTTGATGCTATTTTTGCAGATTATTTATTATTTTGTTTTGGCTGCGCTGGGTCTTCCTGCTGCACGGGGCTTTCTCTAGCTGTGGCGTGCGGGCTCCTCCTGGGGGGGCACGGGCTCTAGCCTGTGTGGCTTCAGCAGTTGGGTTGCATGGGCTTAGCTGCCCTGCAGCACGTGGAATCTTCCCAGACGAGGGACTGAACCTGTGTCCCCTGCACCGCCAGGTGGATTCTTAACCCCTGGACCCCTAGGGAGGTCCTCATAGTAGTATTTTTATTGACATTCCAAGGTATGGCTGAACCATGATTTGCTCAACTCAGCAGGCCCCTTGTGGACAGTAGGTGCTGGTCCACTCTACCCGTTGACCACATGGTAGCAGTGATCGCTGGAGGACCTAAGTGGTCTTGCCTGTCTGTACTTCTTTCCCATGCTCACATGCCTCAGGTGGAGGTGAAGGCAGGCACGGTTTTAGACTTGGCATGGGTGGTGCCAGAGCCCTCCAGCAAGGACAGAATGACCCGCATTCCTGTCCCTGCCTCGAATCACCTCCTCGTGCAAAATCAAGTCTGCACCTGTCCCCACTCTTCCCCCGCCACCTGCCTGGGCTGCATTCTTGATATACAGTTATGTAGAAAAGACTTGGAAAACTCGGAAAGAACCATCATCTTCCCTACCTCCTTCCAACCCCCAGCCCTCCATGCCGTTCCCCTCTGAGGCTCACAGCTGCTGAATCACAACCCCGCAGCAGCCAGGCTCAGGAGTTATTCAGTTGCTAAATCGTGTCCTGCTCTTTGGGACCCCATGAACTGAAGCACACCAGGCTCCCCTGTCCTTCACTATCTCCTGGAGTCTGCTCAAGCTCCTGTCCACTGAGACACTGATGCTGTTAGGTAGGTAGAATACAGAAAGGGAGTCAACAACGGTGGCTAAAGATAAGGAAGGGGAAAGCCCACGAAAATAGAACAGAGGAAGGTCAAAGGAAGGTCTGAGGACCGGAGTGAGGACTTCAGGTAGAACAGCATTCCCGACTAAGCCCAGTTTGCGTAGGACAGGCCCAAGGGGAAGGAAAAAACTTATAAAAAGAGGAGCCAAAGGGCTCTCTCTCTCTCTCTCTCCTTCCCCTACGCGCTGGGGTGCTCTTCTCTTCGCATCTTTGGATCAACATGCCCTCACACCTCAAGGATGGATTTTCCTATCTTCTAAATAAAATAGAGCTGTAACACTGATTTGTCCAAGATCTATAACATGGTCCGTTTGAGACCTGAGAGCTATAACACGGTCTGTCCAAGACCCGAGAGCTGTGACACGCCCAGGGGGCTTTACTGTCCGTCACTCCAAATCTTTGCTGTGACGAGACAAAGAACCAAGGAGCATACACTCGCCTGATGATGCCATCCAACCATCTCATCCTCTGTCACCCTCTTCTCCTGCCCTCAATCTTTCCCAGCATCAGGGTCTTTTCCAATGAGTCAGCTCTTGTATCAGGTGGCCAAAGGATCGAAGCTTCAGCTTCAGCATCAGTCCTTCCAATGCATACTCAGGGTTGATTTCCTCCAGGATTGACCGGTTTGATCTTGGAGTCCAAGGGACTCTCAAGAGTCTTCTCCATCACCGCAGTTAGAAAGCATCAGTTCTTTAGCGCTCAGTCTTCTTAATGTCCATCTCTCACATCCATTCGTGACTATCGGAAAAATTATAGCTTTGACGAGATGGACCATTGTTGACAAACTGATGTCTGTTTTCAATATGCTGTCTAGGTTTGTCATAGCTTTCCTTCCAAAGAGCCAGCGTCTTTTAGTTTCATGGCTGCAGTCCCCATTCGAAGTGATTCTGGAGCTCAAGAAAATAAAGTCTGTCACTGTTTCCATTGTTTCCTCATCTATTTGCCATGAAGTGATGGAACTGGATGCCGTGATCTCAGGCTCAGGCGGCTGTCCTACGAATTCCAGGGCGGAGCGTTGGCCCAGAAGGTAGACTCTCTCTCCCTGCCCCTAAATCTCGAATCCAGCCAGGATTATGCATGTTCCATCAGAAACTAGCGGTGATCTTTTTTTTCACTCTTTTCAAATCCAGAAAATTCCTCCAGCTGCTGAATTAGGACTATTAAGAAAATGTTGGATTCCTATTAAAGGTGGGACTTTGCCTTAAAAAAAAAAATTTTGCAAGTTTTCAAATACCATGGAACAACTGAACAAACAGCGTGAACGTGAGCCCTGAGGTGACCCCTCCTGGCCTGGTCTGAGAGTGGCGTAGGGTGGAAACCAGTGGGCTGGGGATCTGGGAGTGGAGGAGCAGGGAGAGGCTTGGGAGCGAAAAGGAACTCCTCTCCGAGGTGAGCCTCCCAGGTGTCTCAGTGGTAAAGGATCTGCTGCCAGGAGATGCGAGTTTGATCCCTGGGTCTGGAAGATCCCCTGGAGGAGGCGATGCAGCCCACTCCAGAGTTACAACCCACTCCAGTATTTTGCCTGGGAAATCCCGTGGACAGAGAAGCCTGCTGGGCTAGTCCATGGGGTTGCAAAGAGTGGGAGTTGACTGAGTGATGGAGTACGCACACACTTTTCCCTGAGATATCAAAACTAGAAAATGCCAGGCTGGCATGCTTGCTGGTTGTAAAAAAAAAAAAAAAAGCGGTGGTGATGGTGAGGGGAGAGGTTTGGGCGTCTGTGTGACAGGCCGCTCCCCACCATACCTCCCGTAATCCTCACAGGAAGCCGGCCTGGACGGAGTCACAGCCCTCATTGTGCAGTGGAGGAAACTGAGGCCAGGGCGATACAGGGACGCGCCCTGGAGCACCGAGAAGCTGCCAACCCCACCCTGAGATGAAACCTGAAGGATCCGCTCTGGGCGGTGCCTGCTTTCTAGCAGCTTTCTTTTCCTCCTCTGCAGAGAGGGCCGGCGGAGGGAAGTAAATGTCAACTTGGCAGTGCTTAGGGGGGAGGGTTAGCACTGCAGCAGCTGTGATCCCTACTTCTGCCAGCAGGGGGCCTGTGTGCCCACGAGCTCTCCTCTGGCATGAAATATCTTTATTTTGATACCAACCTAATGGATGAAAAATACAAAAAAAAAAAAACCCACAAAAAAACAAAAAACAACAAGCCCCACCATACTGTTTTTTCCTTTTAAAAGTAACACATTCTCATTAAACACACTTAGGAAACTATAGTAACAAACTGTTCTGCTCCCAATGCACGGAACAGGTGGCCCACAAACATCTGTTGAATAGGTGAATAAGGAGAAAAAAACAGCCCGGTCTACTAATAGAAACAGTTCTGTGAACGTTTAGGTGTGTGTTTTTCTCTGAACGTTCCCCTTCTCCTCCAGCCCAGAGCTGAGACTGGTTTATGCTCATCATGGTCTCTGGAGGGGAAGACACTGCTTTTACCCTGCTTCTTTCGCTTCCCCGTCATCTGACACAGGCTTCCCTCTTTCAGGTAACAGTTAAAATATCTCAGTAATATCTTGGTAAGTGTGTGAACCACAGTTTATTTGAATCTTCTGCTGTTGAACTTTCAGGCTGTTTCCAATTTTTCTCTTGATAAATGATGGGGCTGATATCATTATCCAGAGAGCTGTTTGCAGATTTCAGCTTGTTTCCTAAGGAGAAAGTCTCAGAAGAAAGATGAACTTGGTCAAAGGGTTTTTTCCTTTAAATCTGATTTCATATTTCTAAAGTATGATGCACCTTATGAAACATCTTTATATCTGTTGGGAAACCTGGTTAAGTTTTTTTTTTTTTTAATATTTTTAAAAAATGACTTGTTCTGAACAATATCCCGAGCTTTCAGAAAACAGTGGCGGATATGAAAGGAGATTTGTTCCCTGCGAGCTCTTAGGGGGAGATCTGGCTCAGGAAACAGACACATCAGATCCGTGCATTTATCTGATGGTTGCCATGGGAACAAGTCCTGTAACACAACGCTCTGGTTAGAGCACTGATCAATAAGGGAGGGGTGAGATTGAAACAAATTAGCCGGTGTGTCAGCCAGCGGAGAGATAACAGCAATAATACAGAATGTTCTGTCTGTCCCCCCTCCTGTTACAGGGGTCTGGGAGCACCAGGCAGGGCTGGGATGCAGGGCAGGAACAGAGTCATATCAGGCTGAGGAAAACTGCTTCCCAAATCAGATATTGGGGCAAGAGGGGGCCCAAGACGAGACTGGGGAGCTGGGCTTCCAGGAGCAGAGGGACAGAAGGTTATGGGGGAAGCAGCTGGGGTAGACCGCAGGGTCTGGGTACCACCCGTCCAGAGAGGACCCGTGACTCCTGCAGGCACAGTGCAGGGTCAGTCCCGGCCCCAACTCTCTGCAGGGTGATGGGAATTCAGCAGAGGACCCACCCTCGAGTGCGTTTCGGGACCTCCCAGCCTGGGCACATCTGGGGATCTGTGCTTCAGCCTGGGCAGACAGCGGAGACCCAAGCGGCTGGGGTGTGACTCCAGGGTCAGATCACAGCTTGGCCGCTAGGCTACTCACCTATAACAAGTTAGGAAAATGACGGGAATATAGCCTTAGATCAGGACCTGGGGGATAATGGGCACTCAGTCGCCGTTGCTATGACAATCATCTGAATGAGTGTCTGGTGGGAGTGAGGGAGGGTACTCAAGAAGAACCGTATCCTGAAGGTGGACACAGGATCAATGTGTGGAGGAGGGCTGTGTTTAAGGAACACAGAATGGCATGGTATTCAGCCAGGGTTTCTTGGGGAGCAAGAGCAGGACAAAGCGAGGGGATGAGGGACCAGACGTGGCTGTGCCTGTCCACCTCTGACCCTGAGGACGTGGGGAGTCAGGTAGCACTGGTTCAAAGGGCAGTGTGCATCGTGGAAGTTCTGGGAGGACTTGTGGAAAAGTTGACTCATAGACCAGCTGGGTTTCCCAAGGTCACCAGGCTGGGGGAAGGAGAAGCAGGTGGGGGTAGGGGTTCAGGACCTGTCATAGGCTGTCTCTCAGAGGCTGCCTGGCATGCCTGGGGGGGGGGG
>SJYC01115394.1:0-55576 GCA_006408675.1 Madoqua kirkii | reverse complement strand
ATTTTGCAATAAGGAGTTCATGATCTGAGCCATAGTTAGCTCCTGGTCTTATTTTTGCTGACTGTATAGAGCTTCTCCGTCTTTGGCTGCAAAGAATGTAATGAATCTGATTTCAGTATTGACTATCTGGTGATGTCCATGTGTAAAGTCTTCTCTTGTTCTGTTGGAAGAGGATGTTTGTTATGACCAGTGCGTTCTCTTGGCAAAACTCTGTTAGCCTTTGCCCTGCTCATTTTGTACTCCAAGGCCGAACTTGCCTGTTATTTCAGGTATCTCTTGACTTCCTACTTTTGCATTCCTGACCCCTATGATGAAAAGGACATCTTTTTTCTTTTTTTGATCTTAGGTCTAGAAGGTCTTGTAGTTCCTCACAGAACCATTCAGCTTCGGCTTCTTTGGCACTAGTGGTTGGGGCATCGACTTGGATTACTGTGATGTTGAGTGGTGTGCCTTGGAAATGAACAGAGAGCATTCTGTCATTTTTGAGACTGCACCCAAGTACTGCATTTCAGTACCCCTATGATGAAAAGGACATCTTTTTTCTTTTTTTGATCTTAGGTCTAGAAGGTCTTGTAGTTCCTCACAGAACCATTCAGCTTCGGCTTCTTTGGCACTAGTGGTTGGGGCATCGACTTGGATTACTGTGATGTTGAGTGGTGTGCCTTGGAAATGAACAGAGAGCATTCTGTCATTTTTGAGACTGCACCCAAGTACTGCATTTCAGACTCTTTTGTTGCCGATGAGGGCTACTCCATTTCTTCCAAGGGATTTTTGCCCACAGTGGTAGATATAATGGTCATCTGCATTAAATTCACCCATTCCAGTCCATTTTAGTTCACTGATTACTAAAATGTCAATGTTTACTCTTGCCTGGAGTAAACAGGCTAGATGTTTACATCTGGGCCTGGAGGGAAGAGTAGAGTATTTAGATTTTCTATTTCATTCTGTGTTAATATTGGTAAGTTTCATTTTTCAAGGAATTCACTCATTTCATCTAAGTTGTTGAGCTTGTTGGTAATAAAGTTGTCTGGTGATAATCTCTTTCATTATTAATTAATTAATTTGGCTGTGTTGGGTCTTAGTTGGGGCACTCAAGATCCTTGTTGCCGTGTGTGGGCTTAGGAGTTGTGGCACAGACTCTCTGGTTGTGTGGGGGCCTAGCTGCCCTGAGGCCTGGGGGAAGCTAGTTTCCTGACTGGGGGCTGAATCCGCATCGCTTGCATTGGAAGGCAGATTCTTAACCTCCTGACTGCTAGGGAAGTCCTCTTTGGAATTTCTAGTATTGGTGATTTGTATCCTCTCTTTGTTGTGGTCGGTCTCGCTTGAACCAACTTTGGCTTAATTGTCTCTATTGTTTTCTGTTTGGTTAGTTTCTGCCCTTTATTACTGCTTTCCTTCCACTTCTCTTTGCACTTTTTTTTTAACCTCTTAGAGTCTAATATTAGGTCCTTGATTATGTTCTTGTCTTCTTTTCTTTTTAAGCATTTAAAGCTATACATCTTCTTCTAGGGACTGTTTAAGTGGCATCTTGTAGATGTTAATGTATTTTCATTATCATGCAGTTCTTGTGATTCTTTGATCTGTTGACTATTTAGAAATGTGTTATTTAATTCCAAAATATTTGAAGGTTTCCTAGATGTTGTATTCTTATTGGGTTTAATTCTATTGTTGTAATTCTCTGATTTTGGTCCTTCTAAATTCATTGAACCTCATTTGATAGTTCAGCATATGGTTTACCTTGGTGAATGCCCTTGAAAAGAATGTAGTGGTTGGATGTAGTAATCCATAAATATCAGTTAGGTCAAGGGGTTGATAGTACCATTCAAATAATCTATGTCATTTGTGTATGAACTGGACATGAGTTGAGCAAATTCTAGGAGTTAGTAAAGGACAGGAAGCCAGGCATGCTGCAGTCCACAAGATCACAAAGAGTTGGACATGACTTAGCAACTGAAGAACAGGATTATTCTATCAGTTACTGAGACACTGGACTTAAAAATCTAAAGAGGATTAAAGAGTTGTCTACTTCTTTTGCATCTGTCATCTTTTGATTTATATATTTGAAGTTGTATTATTATATGAATACACATTTATGTTTGTTATGTTTTCTTAATGAATTAATCCTTTTATCTCTATGAACTGATTGCTAGTAAAACCCTTGGTCTTAAGGACTCTTTTATCTGATATTATAATGGTTCTAGCCTTCTTGTACGGAGAAGGCAATGGCACTCCACTCCAGTACTCTTACCTGGAAAATCTCATGGACGGAGGAGCCTGGTGGGCTGCAGTCCATGGGGTCGCGAAGAGTCGGACAAGACTGAGCAACTTCACTTCCACTTTTCACTTTCCGGCATTGGAGAAGGAAATGGCAACCCACTCCAGTGTTCTTGCCTGGAGAATCCCAGGAACAGGGTAGCCTGGTGGGCTGCGTCTGTGGGGTCGCACAGAGTCGGAAACGACTGAAGCGACTTAGCAGCAGCAGCAGCCTTCTTATAATTGCTAGATTTTCCATCTCTTTCTCTTCACATCATTTGCTTTCAACCACTCTGTCTTTATATTTAAAGAATATCCAATTATTTAAAGAATAACCAGTTGTAGTTAGTTCTTGCTTTACTATCATTCTGACAGTTTCTGCTTTTTAATTGTACATTTAGTGCATTTATGTCTCTCATTTTATTATTTGTTTTCTGATTGTCACCTTTGTTTTGGAGTCCTCTGATTCTCTTTCCTGTCTTCTTTTGGATAATTTGAACATCTTTTGGAGATCTATTTTATCTGTTGGCATTTTTAGTTATATCTTCTTATATTTTAAAATATTTAATTGTTGCTCTATGTGGTAAAGTGTATTCTTTTCACAGTTTACTTAGAATAAATAATTTATCACATTATTTAAAACCTAGAAATCTTGCAGCCATATATGTCCACCATCACCACCCCATCCTGTATGTTATAGTTTTTGCATGTAGCATGTCAACAAATGTTGTAAACCACACAAAAAAGTAGGATTTGCTTTTAAAAGTCATTGTGAAGTTGCTCAGTCGTGCCCGACTCTTTGCAACCCCATGGACTGTAGCCTATCAGGTTCCTCTGTCCATGGGATTTTCCAGGCAAGAGTGCTGGAGTGGATTGCCATTTCCTTCTCCAGGGGATCTTCCCGACCCAGGGATTGAACCCGGGTCTCCCACATTACAGGCAGATGCTTTACCATCTGAGCTACCAGGGAAGCCCATATCTACTTCTAAAATAATCAAAGGATTTAAAAAACATTTACTAGACAGGTATCATTTCTGGTAAATATGTATCATTGTTTGCTAAAATTTCTCTAATGGCAGAAAGTGAAGAGGAACTAAAGAACCTCTTGATGAGGGTGAAAGAGTAGAGTGAAAAAGCTGGCTTAAAACTCATCATTAAAACACCAGGGTCATGGTCCTTTCACTTCATGATGAATAGAAGGGGAAAATGTGGAAGCAGTGACAGATTTTCTTTTCTTGGGCTTTAAATCACTGCAGATGGTGACTGCAGCCGTGAAATTAAAAGACACGTGCTCTTTGAATGGAAAGCTATGACAAACCTAGACAGGTATTAAAAAAGCAGAAATATCACTTTGCCAACAAAGGTCTGTCTAGTCAAAGTTCTGATTTTCCCAGTAGTCATGTATGGATGTGAGAGTTGGACTGTAAAGAAAGCTGAGCACTAAAGAATTGATGCTTTTGAACTGTGGTGTTGGAGAAGACTCTTGAGAGTGTCTTGGACTGCAAGGAGATCAAACCAGTCAATCCTAAAGGAAATCATCCCTGAAGATTCATTGGAAGCAGTGATGCTGAGGCTGAAGCTTCAGTACTTTGGCCACGTGATGTGAAGAGCTCACTGGCAAAAACCTTGATGCTGGGAAAGGTTGAAGGCAAAAGGTGAAAGAGACGACAGAGGATGAGGTGGTTAGATGTCATCACTGACTCAATGAACATGAATTTGAGGAATCTCTGGGAAATAGTGGAGGACAGAGGAGTTGGGTGAGCTACAGTCCATGGGGCTGCAAAGAGTCAGACATGACTTAGTGACTGAACAACAACAAATGCGTAATTTCTTGAGGCTCTTTATTTCTTGAAGATCTGAGTTTCCATTTTGTATCATTTCCCTTCAGCCTGAAGAACTTCTTTTAAGATCTCTTGCAGCGCAGGTATGTAAAGTATGAATTCTCTCAGTTTCCTTTGATCTGAAAATGTTCTTATTTCACCTGTGATATAAAAGAATATCTTATTTGGATTTCTATCTGAGTTCTGAGTTGGAAGTTTCTTCTTTCAGCATTTTGAAAGGATAACTCTCCTGTCTTCTGTCTCTGTATTTTCTGGTGAGAACCCGCGGTCATCTGCATTGTTGCTCTGTCGTATGTGAGTGTGGATTCTTCTGGTCTTTTATGACTTTTTGCCTCTGTTTTTGGTTTTCAGCAATTCTGCTATCAGGTGCTTGAGCCCCCGTCCCCCAGTTTTTCATTCTGCCTGTCGTCTGCTGAGCGTCTTGAATCGTTAAATTTTTGCCTTTCACTGCGTTTGGAACATCTTGGGCATTTTTTCTTTATTTTCTCTTCCTCATTTTGTCTTCCTTCTCTTTTTGTGACTTCAATTACACTTATGATTTGGCCTTTTGATAATCACCCCATGGGTTCCTGAAGAACTCATTTCTCTTCAATCCTTTTTCTTTCTCTTCTTCAGAGTGGATTATTTCTATTAATAAGTGGATTATTTCTATTAATCTAGAATGAGAAAGGTTACTCACTTTCCTCTTTTATTCTGTTACAATTAACGAGACAATATTTTTACATCATTATTAACTAATGACTGTGGTTCACTCAGACATCATTAGTTTTTACCCAGTGTCTCTTCCTGTTCCAGGATCTTATACTGCCTATTTTTCATGTCTCCTGAGCACCTTCTTGGTTGTGAGAGTTTCTCAGACTTGCCTTATTTTTGATGATCTTGTTATTAGCAGGTTGGTTTATTTCTCTTCCTTGGTTTTTATCTCGTTGCAACAAACAGTTGAAACAGTGGACCAAATTGTGTAGGACAGCAGACAAGTTACGGCTCCATTCAGCTCAAGCAAGCAGATCCTTTATTAGTCCTCATGGAATCTCCCTCATCCTTCTTAGCCGTTGCTTTTGCCTTCCCACTTTTTACTGGAGTGGGCTGCCATTTCCTTCTCCAGAGTATCTTCCCCACCCAGGGATCGAACCCAGGTCTCCTGCATTGCAGGCAGACACTTTAACCTCTGAGCCACCAGGGAAACCTTTTATATATGCAATCTCCTCCAACGGTTATGGTCAGTGCAGAGCAGAGCTTGCGTCCACCACCAGTCAATGAAAGGGCATGCAAATGAGCATATGCTCAAGGCTGATTGACAGTTATAAGTCATATAACAGCAAGTTGTGTTGTTTATGTCTCCCCATAATTCCATCTGTTACAATTGAATGTAGAATATTTATGAGCCCTTAATGGACTCCTAACTGCCTAGCTGCCTAAGGTTTCTTGGGGAAGGCCCTGTGGCCATTTTGTACCCACTGTGTGCCTAGGGCATGTTCGAGAGTGGAAAGTCTGTGGTTCTTTGCAGCGTGTCTGAGAGCTCTCCTGTCTGGGATGGAGCTTAGAGATCTGCTTGCATCCCTTTCATCCAGGCCTCCACTCTGGGCTCATGTCTAACTTCCTACCTCCCTAACAGTATTTTTGAGGAGAACTGCTTAGGTATTTTGTAGAATGAGATAGTTTCTTATGTCTTCCTGAAGATTAGACTGGGTTATCAGTTTTGGGAGTAAAACTAGAGATAAAGTGCCATTCTCATCACATCATATGAAGAGTACATTTTTATAGTTAATTTTCAGGAAAGGTGTAAAGTCTATTTCTAGTTTCTCTCTTTTTTTTTAATTTTGTTAATATTTGACTGTTCAGTTGTTCTAGCATCATTTGATGAAAGACTAAACTTTCTCCACTGTATTGCCTTTGCTCCTCTGTCAAAAGTCAGTTGACTGCATTTATGTGAGTCTGTTTCCGCTCTCTGTGCTCTGTTGTGCTGACTGGCGTGTTCTTTGGCCGTAGCAGGCTGTCTTGATTATGTAGCTTTATAGCATGTCTTGATGTCGGGTAGTATCTGTTCTCCAACTTTGCTCTTCTTCAGCAATGCTTTGGCCATTCTGGGCCTTGTGTTTTCATATAAACTTTATTCGAAGTTTCTATTTATTTTGTAGTTGAAGTACAGCTGATTTATAATGTTATATTAGTTTCTGGTGTATGGCAAAGTGATTTTGTTATGCATATACATTCTTTTCCATTGTGGTATGTTTTCATATACACTTTAGAATCCCTTTTTCAGTATCTACAAAGTAGCTTGCTAGGATTTTGATTTGGACTGTGCAGATTCAGTAGACAAAGTTGGGAAGAATTAACAACCGGTCCATCCTAAAGGAGATCAGTCCTGAGTATTCATTGGAAGGACTGATGTTGAAGCTGGAACTCTAGTACTTTGGCCACCTGATGCCAAGAGCTAACTCATTAGAAATGATCCTGATGCTGGGAAGGATTGAAGGCAGGAGGAGAAGGGGACGACAGAGGATGAGATGGTTGGATGGCGTCACTGACTCAATGGAGATGAGTTTGAGTAAATTCCGGGTGTGGGTGATGGACAGAAAGTCTGGTGTGCTGTGTTCCATGGGGTCACGAGGAGTGGGACATGACTGAGCGACTGAACTGAACTGAACATCTCCAAATATTGAGTAATTATAAGTAATTGTTTAACACAGAATATCCACCATTTGTTTAGATATCCTTTGATCTCTTCATCAGTGTTCTATAGTTTTTTGCATGTATAGATCTTGAACATGTTTTGTTGGATTTGTGCCTAAGTATTTCATTTTTTGGTACCATTGTAAATGATGCTGTGTTTTTAATTTCAAGTTCTGATTGGAGGGACTCCCCTGGTGGCCCAGTGGCTGAGACTCTGCACTGCTGGTGCAGGGGGCCCAGATTCGCTCCCTGGTCAGGGAACTGGATCCCACGTGCCACGTCTAAAAGAACCCACATGCTGCATGAAGATGGAAGCTCCTGTGTGCCATAACTAAGACAGTGGAGCCAAATCAGTCAATAAACCCTAGGCTTCCTGGTGGCTCAGCTGTAAGGAAGCTGCCTGCCAGTGCAGGAGACACAGGAGATTGGGATTTGATTCCTTGGTTGAGAAGACCCCCCTGGAGAAGGAGTTGGCAAGCAGCTCCAGTCTTCTTGCCTGGAAAATTCCATGGACAGGGGAGGCTTGTGGGCTGCAGTCCATGGGTCTCAGAATCAGACAGGAGTGAGTGCACAGGCACACCCACACAAATAAATAAAAATGAGTGTTGAAAGCTATCACATGCGCATCCAAATCAAAACATTCAATTGCTTATGCTTTCATAAGGAGAGCAAATGACTTGTATTTTAAAATTGTATCCTTTGACCTTGCTATACTTATTTATAGTTCCAGGTGTGTGTGTGTGTGTGTGTGTGTGTGTGTGAACTCTTTGGGGTTTTCTTTATATTATAGATCATCATGTCAACTATGAACAAAGACAGTTTTATTTCTTCCTTCACAGTGTGTACACTTCACTTTGCTTTTCTTAGCGCAGTAGCTGAAACTGCCAGTGTGGTGTTGAACAGGTGCAGCGAGAGGGAAATTCTTGCCTGGTTCTTAATCTTCAACAGAAAGCATCAGTTTCTCACTCTTAAGTTCGAGGTTCACTGCTTTTTTATGTTTTGGTAAATGCACATTAACAAGTTGAAGTGCCTCTCTATTTATAGTTTGTTGAGAATTGTAAAAAGTCACAATGAGTATTGGATATTTTCAAATGCTTTTTCTGCATTAATTGATGTGGTCATATGATTTTTCTTCTTTACCCTGTTGATGTGATGGATTACATTAATCGATTTTCAATTTTGGTTGATTTCAATTAGCTGAATCAGTACTGCATACTGAGAGTAAACACCACTTGATCATGGGCTTTCCTGGTGGCTCACACGTGGAGTCCTCCTTCAGTGCAGGAGACACAGGAGATGCGGGTTTGATCCCTGGGCTGGGAGGATCCCCTGGAGGAGGGGCATGGAAAGCCACTCCAGGACTCATGCCTGGAGAAGCCCGTGGACAGAGGAGCCTGGCGGGCTACAGTCTATGGGTCGCAAAGAGCTGGACGTGACTGAAGGGACTGAGGACTCACGCTCTTGGTATATCACTCTTTTATGTATTATTGGATTCAATTAGATGATATTTTACGATTTACTTTTGTGAGACATATTCCGTTGTTCTCCATTCTTATAACATTTTTGTTTGACTTTGGAGTTAGGATGATCCTGGCCTCATAGATGAATTAGGACGTATTCCCTCTGCTTCCGTTTTCTGGAAAGGACCATACAGAATTGGTGTCATCTCTTCCTTACATGTTTGATAGAATTCAACAGTGAAATCCTCTGGGTCTGGTGGTTTATTTTTTGGAGGATCATTAATCATTGATTCAGTTTCTTCAATAAGCATGGCTATAGAATAGACATTTCATTTCTTCAACTTGATTGAGATATAACTGACAAATGAAAATAGGCCTGTTTAGGTGACCTTGTTCTCCTTAGGATGGACAGAGGAGCCTGGTGGGCTACAGTTCATGGGGCTGCAAAGACTGGACACAACTCAGCGACGAAAACAACGAAACATTCTCCTCGTGTGACGAAAACAACAAAACATTCTCCTTGTGTGAATTTCATAGACGTGTCTTTCAAGAAATTGGTCCGTTCCATCTAAGCCGCCATGTCTGTGGACACAGAGTCTTTCTAGTGCCCTTTACTGTCCTTATTCTGTTAGTGCCCGCGGACCAGCTGTGATGAGCTGTCTTTCATTGCTGATATTAGTAGTTTGTGTCTTCTGTCCTCTTTTCTTGGTTAGCTTTGTTAGAAGGTTTATTAATTTTATTGATCTTTCTAAAGAACCAGCTTTCATGTTGCTGATTCTCTCTACTATTTTCCTGCTTTTGATTCCATTGAGTTCTGCTCTAATTAGTTATTTCTTTGCTTGTGCTTGTTTTAGGCTTAAATTGCTCTTCTTTCTCAAGCTTCCTAAGTTGAATGCTTCAGTTCAGCTCAGTTGCTCAGTCACGTCCGACTCTTTGCGACCCCATGAATCGCAGCACGCCAGGCCTCCCTGTCCATCACCATCTCCCGGAGTTCACTCAGACTCACGTTCATCGAGTCCGTGATGCCATCCAGCCATCTCATCCTCTGTCGTCTCCTTCTCCTCCTGCCCTCAACCCCTCCCAGCATCAGAGTCTTTTCCAAGGAGTCAACTCTTCGCATGAGGTGGCCAAAGTATTGGAGTTTCAGCTTCAGCATCATTCCTTCCAAAGAAATCCCAGGGCTGATCTCTTCAGAATGGACTGGTTGGATCTCCTTGCAGTCCAAGGGACTCTCAAGACTCTTCTCCAACACCACAGTTCAAAAGCATCAATTCTTCAGCACTCTGCCTTCTTCACAGTCCAACTCTCACATCTATACATGACCACTGGAAAAACCACAGCCTTGACTAGACGGACCTTCGTCGGCAAAGTAATGTCTCTGCTTTTGAATATACTATCTAGATTGATCATAACTTTTCTTCCAAGGAGTAAGTGTCTGTTAATTTCATGGCTGCAGTCACCATCTGCAGTGGTTTTGGAGCCCCCCAAAAAAGTCTAACACTGTTTCTGCTGTTTCTCCATCTATTTCCCATGAAGTGATGGGATTGGATGCTATGATCTTCGTTTTCTGAATGTTGAGCTTTAAGCCAACTTTTTTGCTCTCCTCTTTCACTTTCATCGAGAAGCTTTTTAGCTCCTCTTCACTTTCTGCCATAAGGGTGGTGTCATCAGCATATCTGAGGTTATTGACATTTCTCCCGGCAGTCTTGATTCCAGCTTGTGCTTTTTCCAGTCCAGTGTTTCTCATGATGTACTCTGCATAGAAGTTAAATAAGCAGGGTGACAATATGCAGCTTTGACATACTCCTTTTACTATTTGGAACCAATCTGTTGTTCCATGTCCAGTTTTAACTGTTGCTTCCTGACCTGCATACAAATTTCTCAAGAGGCAGGTCAGGTGGTCTGGTATTCCCATCTCTTTCAGAATTGTCCACAGTTTATTGTGATCCACACAGTCAAAGGCTTTGGCATAGTCAATAAAGCAGAAATAGATGTTTTTCTGGAACTCTTTTGCTTTTTCCATGATCCAGTGGATGTTGGCAATTTGATCTCTGGTTCCTCTGCTTTTTCTAAAACCAGCTTGAACATCAGGAAGTTCACGGTTCAAGTATTGCTGAAGCCTGGCTTAAAGAATTTTGAGCATTACTTTACTAGCGTGTGAGATGAGTACAATTGTGCGGTAGTTTCAGCATTCTTTGGCATTGCCTTTCTTTGGAATTGGAATGAAGACGGAGCTTTTCCAGTCCTATGGCCACTGCTGAGTTTTCCAAATTTGCTGGCATATTGAGTGCAGCACTTTCACAGCATCATCTTTCAGGATTTGAAACAGCTGTACTGAAATTCCATCATCTCCACTAGCTTTGTTTGTAGTGATACTTTCTAAGGCCCACTTGACTTCACATTCCAAGATGTCTGACTCTAGATGAGTAATCACATCATCATGATTATCTGGGTCATGAAGATCTTTTTTGTATAGATTATTGATTTTAGGTGTTTCTTTAAAAAAATTTTTTTTAATTAAATAATTTATATGCATGTTTTAAACTTTTTATTTTGTATTGGGAGATAGGTGATTAACAATGTTGTGATTGTTTTAGGTGGACAGCAAAGGGCCTTGGCCATACATATACATATTAGATATTTCTTTTATAATGCTTGCATTTAATTCTGTATATTTCTTTCTAAGCATTACTTTCACTGCATCCCACAACATTTGGAAGTTGTATCTTTATTTTCATTTAGTTAAAAGTATTTAAGAGTTAAAAGTCCATTGAGACTTCTTACTTGACCCCTGTGTTATTTAGATTTGTGTGTTGTTTAATCTCTAAATATTTTTGGACTTTCCAGCTATCTTTCTATTGTTGATTTGTTGTTTAATGCCACTGTGGCACAAGATGAAACATTTGTGACTTCCATTCTTTAAAATGTGTTAAAGTCTGTTTCATGGTCTTGAATGTGGTCTGTTTTGGTGAGTGTTTCATGTGAGCCTACAATGTGTGTATTCTGTTGTTGGCATATTCTAGAAATGTCAATTAGATCACCTTGATTGATAGTGCTGTTCACGTCAGCTATATCCC
The DNA here is from genome assembly GCA_006408675.1 of Madoqua kirkii. Taxonomy (NCBI): domain Eukaryota; kingdom Metazoa; phylum Chordata; class Mammalia; order Artiodactyla; family Bovidae; genus Madoqua; species Madoqua kirkii. The sequence goes on along the minus strand of SJYC01115394.1, from coordinate 44,272 downwards.
TACTGATTTTCTGTATGCTTCATCTATCAAGTACTGAACTCTCCAGCTATAATAGCAGATTTGTGTGTTTCTTCATTTTATGCATTTTGATGTCCTATTGGTAGGTGCATACACAATCAGGATTATTATATCTTTCTGAAGAATTGATCCCTTTAGCATTATGTAATGTCTGTCTTTATCCTTGATAATTTTCCTTGCTCTGAAGTCTGCTTTGTCTGAAATTAGTAAAGGTATTTAGCTTTTTTTCCCTGATGTGTGTTAGCACATATATCTTTACTTTAGTCTATATGTGCCATCGTATTGAAAATGGGTTTTTGTTGATATCAAACAGTTGGGCCTTGTTTCTTTAATCTACTCTTTAATTCATGTATTTAGATTATTCATATTTAAAGTGATTATTGATAGAGTTGGATTAATATCTACCAATATTTGTAACTGTTTTTCTTCTTTGTCCTTAGTCCGTTTCTTTTTTCTTCCGCCCTTTGTCTGCCTTCTCTGGTTTTAACTGAGCCTTTCTAAAAAGCATTTTTATTTGTTTAAATTTATTCTTGCCTGTGCTGGGTCTTTGTCGCTGCGTGGGCCTTTCTCTAGCTGCAGCAAGCGTGGGCCTTTCTCTAGCAGCAGCAAGCACGGGCCTTTCTCTAGCTGCAGCATGCACGGGCTACTCTCTGGATGCTGGGTGCAGGCTTCTCTTTGCGGTGGCTTCTCTTGTTCGGGAGCCTGGGCTCCAGGGCACCTGGGCTTCAGCAGCTGCGGCTTCTGGGCTTCGTTGCTTGGTGGTGTGTGGGATCTCCCCAGATGAGGATTGAACCCGTGTCTCCTGCATTGGCAGATGAACTCTTTACCACTGAGCTGCCATGGAAGCCCCTTAACTGAGCATTTTTCATGGTTCCATTTTCTCTCCTTTCTTAGGCATATCAATTATGCTTTAAAAACTTTTGAGGGGTTCCCCTAGAGTTTGGAATTTCCACTTATAACTCGTTTAAGTCTGTGTTCAAATAACATACTTTGTCACATGTAGTAAAAGTACCTTATAGCAGAGTATTTCCAATTTCTCCCTTCTATATCTTTTAAATTTGTTGGCATTAATTTCACTTATTCATAAGCTATTAACACAAATATATTATTAGTATCTTTCCTTTAAGTAAACATTTGTCCATCAGTCTAATTAAGAATAAGAAAAATAAAGTGTTTTGTTTTACCTTGATACTTTTCCTTTTTTTTTAAAGAAAATGTCGGTTCAAGTTTTTGACCTATATATTTTTTTCCTTCTTTTAACCTTTTTTTTTTTTTTGGCAAGGCCAGTCTGGGATGAATTCCTTCCATTTTCATTTGTCTAGAAAGTTTTTGTTTCTGTCTCATTTTGGGAGGGGGTACACCCTGCTGCCTGTGGGATCTTAGTTCCCCAACCAGGGATTGAACCTGCATCCCCTGCAGTGGGGGCACTGGGTCTTAACCTCCAGCCCACCAAGGAGGTCTTCATGTTTGCAGGATAATTGTGCTGGAGATAGGTTACAGGCTGGTGGGCTTTTTCTTTGAACGCTTGAATATTCCATTACGCTCTCCTTGCTCGCTTTCTGAAGAGAAGCCTGATGTTCTTCTAATCCTTTTCCCTCTCTAGACAAGGCGTCTTTCTTCTCCTGCTTCTTTCAAGATTTCCTCTTTTTCTCTCGCTTGAATATGAAGTGCGTAGGTGTGGTTTTGAGATACTTTCCCTCCTTGGTGTTTTCTGAGCTTCTTAGATCTGTGGTTTGCTATCTGTCATTCATTTTGGAAAGTTCCCAGCCATTATTACTTCAAATGCTTCTTCTCTAGTCTTCCTGTGGTGTCACAGTCATGGGCATGCTTCATCTTTTGAAACCGCTTCATAGTTCTTGGATGTTCTGTTCTCTTTTTTTCCATTTTCTTCTTTGCATTTCAGTTTGGGAAGTTCTCTTGACATGTTTCCCAGGCTCTTCTTTTCTTGGCCACGGCCGGTCCACTTGATAAGTCCATCAAGGGCATTCATTTCTTTGACAGTGTTTCCGATTTCTAGCATTTCCTTTTGATTTTTCCTTAAGAGTTTCCATCTTTCTGCTTACGTTAGTTATTCATTATTGCATGTTGTCTACTTTTTTTCCCTAATGATCTTAGAGTATTGAATCATAGTTATTTTAATTGCTTGATCTGATAATTCTGAAATCTAAATCACAGACAAATTTAACAGGGAAGTGATAAATGAAAAGAGTGACTTGCAACATCTAATGGGACCAGGGATTAATGTCTAGAATATAGAGACTATAAGAAAAACCCTGGAAACTGCTGGGAAATTTTGGTTCAGTTTGGTAGCTCAGTTATGTCCGACTCTTTGTGACCCCATGCAGCATGCCAGGCTTCCCTGTCCATCACCAACTCCTGGCGCTTACTCAAACTCACGTCCATCAGTGATGCCATCCAATCTCATCCTCTGTCATCCCTTTCTCCTCCTGCCTTCAGTCTTTCCCATAATCAGGGTCTTTTCTAATGAGTCGGTTCTTTGCATCAGGTGGCCAAAGTATTGCGGTTTCAGCTTCAGCACCACTCCTTCCAGTGTAATATTCAGAACTGATTATCTTCAGAATGGACTGGTTGGATCTCTTTGCAGTCCAAGGGACTCTCAAGAGTCTTTTTCAACACCACAGTTCAAAAGCATCAGTTCTTCGGCCCTCAGCTTTCTTTTGGTCCAACTCTCATATCTGTTCATGACCACTGGAAAAAACCAGAGCTTTGACTGTATGGACTTTTGTCAGTAAAGTAATGTCTCTACTTTTTAATATGCTGTCTAGGCTTGTCATAGCTTTTCTTCCAAGGAGCAAGTGTCTTTTAATTTCATGGTTATGGTCACCGTCTGCAGTGATTTTAGAGCCCAAGAAAAGAAAGTCTGTCACTGTTTCCACTGTTTCCCCATCTATTTGCCATGAAGTGATGGGACCAGATGCCATGATCTTTGTTTTTTGAATGTTGAGCTTTAAGCCAGTTTTTTTCACTCTCTTCTTTCACTTTCATCAAGAGGTTCTTTAGTGCCTCTTCACTGTCTGCCATAAGGGTGGTATCTGAGGTTATTGATATTTCTCCTGGCAATCTTTTTTTTATTGATTGATTAATTTATTTTAATTGGATGCTAATTACTTTACAATATTGTATTGGGTTTTGCCATACATTGACATGAATCAGCCATGAGTATACATGTGTCCTCCATCCTAAACCCCTCTCCCACCTCCCTCCCCATCTCATCCCTCAGGGTCCTCCCAGTGCACCAGCCCCGAGCACCCTGTCTGATGCATCGAACCTGGACTGGCGATCTGTTTCTCCCATGGTAATATACATGTTTCAGTGCTGTTCTCTCAAACCATTTCACCCTCGCCTTCTCCCACAGAATCCAAAAGTCTGTTCTTTATATCTGTGTCTCTTTTGTTGTCTCGCATATAGGCTCATTATTACCATCTTTCTAAATTCCATATACATGTGTTAATATACTGTATTGATGTTTTTCTTTCTGACTTACTTCACTCTGTATAATAGGCTCCAGTTTCATCCACCTCATTAGAACTGATTCAAATGCGTCTTTTCTTCTGGCAATCTTGATTCCAGGTTATGCTTCATCCAGCCCGGCATTTCATATGATGTACTCTGCATATAAGTTAAATAAGCAGGGTGACAATGTACAGTCTTGATGTACTCCTTTCCCAATTTGGAACCAGTCCATTGTTCCACATCCAGTTCTAACTGTTGCTACTTGACCTGCATACAGATTTCTCAGGAGGCAGGTAAGGTGGTCTAGTATTCCTGTCTGCTTAAGAATTTTCCAGTTTGTTGTGATCTACAGAGTCAAAGGCTTTAGTATAGTCAATGAAGCAGAAGTAGACATTTTTCTGGAATTCTCTTTCTTTTTCCATGAGCCAGCGGATATTAGCAATTTGATCTCTGGTTCCTCTGCCTTTCCTAAATCCAGCTTGAACATCTGGAATTTCTCAGTTCATGTACTGCTGGGAAAATTAGTGGTCAAGGATAGCTAGCATTTTCATAGTGATCACTGGGTTCTAAGACACACAAATGTAAGAGCAGAACATATGTGACCTGTGAGAATCATGAGGAGTAGATCTTGGATGGGTGGCGGCGGGTGTTGAGCAGGGCTGTCTGGAGGTGATGGATTCTGAAGAATGAGTAGGAGTTTGCTAGGGAAGTGAGTGTGGTGAAGGCATTCTGGGCTGTGGGAACAGCCTGAGCAGATGTGCGGAGAGAGTGGTGTGCAGATCAAAGTCCTCACAAATACATGAGAGACAGTAGCGAGAGAGAGATCGCTAGAAAGGCAGGCCGAGGAGAAGCAGGGTGCTCCTGGAGGCAGGAGGGAGCCACAGACGGTTCTGGAGCAGGTGCATAGCGAAGTGAAAGTGCTAGTTACGGATACAAGGTGGACGCGGAGGAGACACAGGGGAAGGAGGTCTTCGTGAGCGGGACTGACAGAGGCTGTCTCCAGGTCTAGTGAGGGTGGTGGTGTCGCGAAGCAGGTAGAGCAAGAGCAACTCTGTGGCCTGCTGCGAGGGCTGAGGGTGGAGCGGAGGGCTGTCCTCAAGCCTCCGGCTCAGAGTCCTGGGCAGGCGGAGGTGCTGGTCAGGAGGGCGGAGGGACAGGGTGGCAGGGACATGGCTAGAACAGGCTGGGATGGCTCTGAGGAGCCAGGGGTGGCCAGGGGCTCCGGTGGGGGTGGGCTGCTCTCTCTGAGGTGGGTGCTGGAGAGTTGGAGGGAGGTCTCTGGGGGACTGTGTAAGGGTCACTTACACTTAGTAGGGTGACTGGAGGCTGAGGAGGCGGGCAGTAGCGGGCAGGCGTGGCTGGGGATATAGGGCTTTGCGTCCCGGGCTCCGTGGCCACATCAGCTCTGTGCTGTGGGCTTTGTCCTCTTCTGTGACGACCAGCTCTGAGGCCGGTTCCAGTGCCCCTCCTTCGTGGTCCTGTGGTGGGGTGGGCTGGGTCAAGCCTGAGCAGTGAGGTCCTGCCTGGAACAGAGGCCTGGAGCTCTGAACAGCAGCCGAAAGATTTGGGGGGAGGCCACCAGGCCCAGACCCACCTCCTTGAGAAACAGGAGAGCAGGGGCCCACCCTGGGGTCTTCACCACTACCTTCCATTTTCATGCTGAGAGGGGGGCCTGGGCTCAGCTCCAGGCACCCTCTGGGTCCCCCTGCCCTCCCCAGTAGAGGCTGGGACAGCCTCCCGAGCCTGTTCGCTTGAGCCAGAGTTATCATGAGGTAAGTTCTGATTTCTGCCTTGGTCTCTCTCCTCTCCCCCTGGGCCCTTCCCTTCTGCAAACCTCAGTGTTCCCTGCCCACCACCCAGAACCTCCCTCAGCCCACGTTTTCTGCTCCAAGAACAAGAAGGCCCACTCTTGAGGTTTGCCTGTTTGGCCTCCAAGCAGACCTGCTTTTTCTGCCTTTTCAACGCCTCCCCCCAACCGCCCTGCCTTCGTTTGCCTCTTTGCTGAAACAGCCGAGCTTGTCTCAACTCTGGACTGTCTCCCCTGCTATTCCCACTGGGGACAGAAATGTTGCAGCCTTCAGGGATAAGCTGACCCGACTTGTTCTCTGTGGCCTGTGTGGACAGAGCCAGGACTGGGGGTGAGAGTGGAAGAGTTGTGGAGTGGACCTAACTCAGCCAAAGGAAAAACTGTCTATCTGTGAAAAATGTGTCAAAAGGCTGCGTGCCTCCAGGCCCAGGAGGGATGAGATCTTTGCCCCTGGAAGAGTGAATGGAGCCGGGTCTACAGAGGAGGGGTCCAGGTGATGGGAAGGCCTGGCTTACACCTCTAGATGGGGTAGGGTGGCCCCACATCTGGAACCAGTGGATTTGCTTCTTCTCTAGACTGGTCCCAGGGACTTGGGTCTCAGAACTGGGAGGACAGGGTCCTCCTAGGAGGACCACAGTACTGCCCCAGTCTACCCACATCCTGCCCCTCCCCTGACCTGGAGTCCCAGCTTCCTTCTTGACAATTCCCTCCCCTCTCCCCATTTTCCCCAGAAGAAATTGAATAGCTAGAATCACATAATGCATGTAAGACGTGGGCTTTCTGATGGGCTGGGAGGGAGAAGAGCTGCTTACATTGCCTTTTCCACAGGCTGCTCCCTCTGAAAGGCTCCTTGGTGGAAACTTGTACTTCAGGGACAGCCTGGGACAAAGGCCCTTCCCCATCTGGCTGAAGACTTGCCTTCCCTTGGTGCCCCCATGCCCACCCTACCTTCCAGCCTTACCAAACATCCCCTTTCTTATTATCCGTCGCACTTTTCCGCTTCAAATATCCAGTCCCATTCTGCCTACTGGATGAACTCCTATACATCCTTCAAAGCCCAGCCTGCTCTCTCTCTCTGGTAAGTCTTCTTTACTCCTATGTGTTAATTTTAATTTTTGCCCTGAGGTACCCCTACACTAAATCTACAGCTCTCCTACAGCAAGCATTGCTTCTATTATCATGATGTGCTGATGTGTCTGCTGTCAGCAAAGGACCCTGTTACTGCTTCTCTGTGTGTCCCTGGTGCCCTGAGGCTGCTGGGGCTGGAATGGTCTGGGGAGAGCAGGTGCTTAGAGAATACTTACTGATTCAGTACCTGGCTGGATGGCTGGCCTGGCTGGCCTCAGGCAGTGGGCCTAGAATGCTGAGCTCCAGGAGCAGCTTTCTGTCCCTGCCTCCCCGGGGCAGTGGGCACAGCAGTCGTTGAGTAGGTGAGGGTCATCATAGGTGCAGCCTGCAGTCCTCCCCTGCCCTTGCCAGGCCCCAAACCTACCTGCCCTGGTTAATAGGGTACATCCCTGAAGGAGAAGAAACACTCCAGGGCCTTTCCAGAGAAGATTTAAAAGGTGCTTAGCACCCACCTGTCCTCCAGAGGAGGAAGGATTGAGAAGTATTTGCTATGAACCAAGTTCAGAGACGTGGCGCTAGTGAGAAAAGCCCTGCCTGCCAGTGCAGGAGACATGAGGCTCAGGTTCCGTCCCTGGGTCGGGAAGTTCCCCTGGAGAAGGAAATGGCAATCTCCTCCAATATTCTTGCCTGGGAAACGCCATGGACAGAGGACCCTGGCGGGCTACAGCCCGTGAGGTCACAGAGTTGGACGCGACTGAAGCTGCTTGTGTGTGTGTGTGTGTTAGTTGCTCAGTCATGTCCGACTCTTTGCCCAGAGGGGCAAGGGACCCCCAGGACCCTGAGCTGTGGGAGGAGCTGGGAGGTGGTGGGCTCTGTGCCCCCAACAGTCCCCTCGTCATGCAGAGGCTGGGGGTCAAAGGTCTGCTAGGACTGGCTCGCAGAGGCCCTGAGCATAGATCCTCCTGACCCCAGGCTCCCTGTCCACCCCTGGCTCCCAGGCTCTCATGCAGGGTGAGAGTTGGGGTGCCTGGACACGTGGCCAGGATGGACGCATCCATTCCTTGCATGTGATGTGGGGCTGACTGCAAGTTGAAGCAGGACCCCTCAGCCCAGAAAGTGGGGACGCTTTAAGGGTTGGAGTTCCAACAGGGGAGCTGAGTGCTGAGTGAAGAGGATGCCAGCCTGGTGCTCCCTGCCCACCATCCTCTGCACACACAGCACCCTGCCTGGGACACCTCCTCCCTCAGGAGGCCCAGAGGGCGCATGGAGTAGCCAGCCTCCAGAAGTACCTATCTGGGCCCCCTCGTATGCAGGAGGAGGAAACTGAGGCTCTGAGAGCTGCTGGGACTCAACCTAGTTTGTGCAGGAAGAAGGGGCAGCCTGGCACTTCCACGTGCAGACCTACGATTCCTGTGGTGCAAGGGGCTCATCCAGGGGTGTCTGGGCTCCTGGCTTCAGCCCTGCGGGGTGCTCCCCAGCTGTGCACTCTTGACAGTCACCTCACCTCTCTGAGCCTTCTATCATGTGTCCTGGGACCAAAGCATTCCCACCTCCCCTGCCCACCACATAGTATGGCTACAGCCTGGTGTCAGCTGGGGCCTCACTCACTCCTGAATTAGACACATGGGAAGTGAACAGACATGCAAGATGGACAATGTGGGTTTGAGTTCCCGCTCCAGAGGCCCCAGACTGTGGGTCCCTGGGTGAGTCACCCATCTGCTGGAGCCTTAGTCTCCTCTCCTGTAAAATGGGCATGCAGCCCCACCCTCTCTGGGCTCTGGTGGGGCCAAGGGCCTAGCATGGTTCCAGCCCCATGGCAGGGGCTCTGGGTGTCTGGTGTGTTAAGTAGGAAATGTCAGGAGTGGGAAGGAGCTAGTCAGTGTGGGTTAGGGTGGCCTGGAGGAATGGTCTGGGGCCGGGTACCAGGGCCCCTAAACATCATTGTGTGGTAAGGCAGCTGCCTTTGCCTGGAGGCAATGGGGAGCCATAGCAAGCGTAATCAGGGTGGTGGTGATGCCCTCAGATTGCCTTGCTGAGAGGAGAGTGGAGGCCATGAGGTGGGAGGGGACGGACTTGGCAGCCAGGCCCAGGGTGATGGAGAGGAGGGCATGGCTTTGAGGTAGACACAAAAGGGGAGATACTAAGAGGATGGATTTTCTAGTCTGATGCTCTCTGAATAGTGGTACTCCGGGTTACGCTGTGTGATCTTGGCAAATTGCTTAACTTCTTTGAGTCTCACCTTTTTTCAGCTGTAAATCTGGAGTTGTTATGTTTTTCCGGGGGGCAGGGGTGGTCCATGAAGAAATATGGGTGAGGAGAAACCCAAGGAATTGGCAGCTGTGGTTATTTTTAATGGTTGGGGCTTAACTGTTGAGACTCACAGGTACTGGCCTGGGAGATGAGGGGACAGAGTGACCGTCAGTCGGGATGGTTTCTTAGTTGGGACATAGATTGGGCTGCATAGGACAGACTCAAAATAACTGACTAAATGGGGTTTCCTAGGTGGTGCTAGTGGTAAAGGATCTGCCTGCCAATGCAAGAGACACAGGACACTTGGGTTTGGTCCCTGGGTCGGGAAGATCCCTTGGAGAAGGGAATGGCAACCCACTCCAGTATTCTTGCGTGGAAGATTCCATGGACAGAGGACCCTGGCGGGCTACAGTCTGTGGGGTCGCCAAGTCGGACACAACTGAGTGAGCATACACAACATACACAAACAGGCTGGACATTTATTTCTCTCCCATAGAAGTCTGGGTTGTAGGGCCAGCTGTGCTCCGTGAAGCTGTCATGGCCCCTGCCATCCCTGGCATCGTGCCCTCATCTGCATGGTCCAGGGTAGCTCCCATCAGGTCTGCATTCCCCAGGATGAGGGGAGGAAGAGAGGGAAGGAGGGCCATGCTGTCTCTTTAAGAGCATGACCTGGAGTGGAACATAGAGTTCACTTTGCTCACATCCCATTGGCTAGAAATTAATCACATGGCCACACTTGGCCACAAGGAACACTGGGAAATGTAGTCTTTACTGTGGGTGAGCATATGCCTGGCAAAAATCAGGGCTTCTGTAGCGTAGAGGGGAAAAAAGAGAGCTGGACGACTCTACCAGAGACAGGACATGTGAGGAGAGGGGTGGGTTGGGGTGGTGAGAGTGGGAGGTAAGTTCCTTTTAGGCCGGATCAGTCTGAGAAGATGATTTACTCCCGAGGTTTCTGTGGCCACACCATCGTGCCTCCACCGCTGTGTTGTCCTTTTCTCTTGACCTTCTTGCACACACGTCCTCTTGTATCACATGACACATGTGAGACACGTTGGAGAGCCACCCTTCGGGTGGGAATCCCTGGAGAGTGCCCCTGGTGCCCCTGGGGCTGGGCTGGGCTACCTCCCGTTTACTCTGTGGTCCTACCTTATGGTTGGGGCTTAACTATTGTTAAGTCCACTCTAGTGACTTTTTCATTTCATTTTAGGGGTTCATTTCCTGGGGCAGAGTCCCCAGTGCAGGGCAGACAATGACAGACTTGAGCTAAGTCCCCTCACTCCCCCTGACTGTCCCACAGAGTCGTGTGGCTGCCAGGGAACCCTGAGATCCTCTGCTTGTCAGACCCAGGGGCTTAAAGCAGAGAAGCCTGCTGTCTGCAGCAGACAGGGCTGTCTTCATTGCTCGGCATGGAATCCCCAGCACAACCTTCTGTCTCTCTGTCTCGACCTGGAAGTGTGCACCTGCCTAATCTGCAGCCGCCAGCTTGCACTCCTGGGAGCCCGGAGGCCCTGACGGGGCTCCATACCATGGTCAATATAAACCTTGAAACGCACTGCATATACTTTTTGCTTTGGCAGCTAGGAAGCTCCATGCCAAAATGGGAGTTGTAAGAATTGTACCCTTAACTGACTTTCTGGAAACAGTGTCAGACTTTATTTTTGGGGGGCTCCAAAATCACTGCAGATGGTGACTGCAGCCATGAAGTTAGACAACGCTTACTCCTTGGAAGAAAAGTTATGACCAACCTAGATAGTATATTCAAAAGCAGAGACATTACTTTGCCCACTAAGGTCCGTCTAGTCAAGGCTATGGTTTTTCCTGTGGTCATGTATGGATGTGAGAGTTGGACTGTGAAGAAGGCTGAGCGCTGAAGAATTGATGCCTTTGAACTGTGGTGTTGGAGAAGACTCTTGAGAGTCCCTTGGACTGCAAGGAGATCCAACCAGTCCATTCTGAAGGAGATCAGCCCTGGGATTTCTTTGGAGGGAATGATGCTGAAGCTGAAACTCCAGTATTTTGGCCACCTCATGCGAAGAGTTGACTCCTTGGAAAAGACTCTGATGCTGGGAGGGATTAGGGGCAGGAGGAGAAGGGGACGACCGAGGACGAGATGGTTGGATGGCATCACAGACTCGATGAATGTGAGTCTGAGTGAACTCCAGGAGATGGTGATGGACAGGGAGGCCTGGTGTACTGCGATTCATGGGGTCGCAAAGAATCGGACACGACTGAGCGACTGAACTGCACTGAACTGAACTGAACTGACTCTCTGCTCCCATTTCTTTATCTACGTCTTTACTCTTCTTCTGCCTTTTCTAACTTCATAGGTGCTTGGGGACACAGAAGGTGAGCTTCATTTGCTTATCTACAAGATAAGGAAAAGCCCATCTGCTTGGGTCTTCTGAGGATCACAGGAAAGGAGGGCCCTCTGCTGAGTAGGCTGGAGGGGGCTGTTCTGCTGATGTTGGGGTTTGGTAAAGTCACACTCGGCTGTGGACTCCAGGGAGCCACCTCCATTGTGAGCGCCTGCAGCTCTTAGGAATGGGGCCAGGGTTGTGACCCAGAAATGCTCCTAGTCCTGGAGGCTGAGTCCTGAAAGCCCCCTCCTCAGAAATGCTCCTGGTCCCGGGGGCCAAGTCCTGATATCCCCTCTGCCTCGAGAAAGTCAGCTCTGCGAGGTCCAGCTCTGGGCCAAGACAGTGTTTCTCTTGTTTCTTTTTCCTCTTCCTACTCCTCACCCCAGATCCCGCCTTTCCCCGAGGATGCTGATGCTGGGGCTCCCCCATCCAGGGCTCCAGACAACCTCTTACCTTTGTCCCCCACCTACTCCTGGATGCCCTCAGGATGCCCTCCTCCGTCTGACTGCGCACCAGTGAGTGGGCAGGATCTCCCACCCCATGGGCCTCTGGAAACCCGGAAATGAGGGGAACTAAACTTTCTGGGAAGGCTAGGATGTCCTGATATGTGTAAATTTCCCATCATAGATGTCTTGCTTAACGGAGATGGGGCCGAGTGGGCACCTTCCCTCCTCTGTTTTGGGAAGATCTTGGGGTGCCTGTGAACACAGGCAACCCCAAAGCTGTGGCTTCATGGAGAAGAAGATTGCTTCTCTCTGGGTGTGCAGGAAGCAGGAATCTGCAATTCTGCACATGAGCTGTGGCTTCAGACTTCAAGTTCACCCAAGTGGGACCACTGGAAGCTTTGGAAGAGCTGGGTCCACGGGGGAGGCCAGGGAGATGCCCAGTGGGCAGACGTGAGTGGAGGACATCCTTGTTCAAGAGATGCCTTGGGGTAGAGGATGGGCGCCTGGCGGGCTGGGGGCGGACCGGTCAGAGACCTGAGCCCCGCTGTCCTTTCCCCCTTGGCTGCCGTGTATTTTTCATCTTGTACTTACACTCTGCAGAGTGGTGAGGCGTGCCCCAGATACAGGACACTGGCCACATGCTCTCATTGACCATGCGGACCCCCAGCATGGGCCCGTGAGCCATGACCTGGCCAGCGTAGGTCCGCAGAGGGGGTGCCTGGGCTGCCCCATGCTTGGCGTCCTCTGGTCTAGGGCCTCGCTGCTCTGGCTTGACTGCTCCCCGCCAAGGGCGTGGCACACAGGCGCTCTGTGACTGTACAGTCAGTGGGTGCCGTGGGGTTAAGGTGGTCTGAATCTAGACTCTGTTACACCCACCAGGTGCAAAGGAGCTCTTCCCAGACTCAGGTGCAAACACTGCAGCCCCTCCAGCTCTGCCTCATGCCTTCCTTCCTTCCCTCAACACACGTCCCAGCTACCCCGTGGCGCTCATATCCCTCACCCCACCACTCGGAACCCCGCTGCCCGGCCACTGTGCAGGGACGCCTTCGCCTGAATGGCACAGGAAACTGCGCTTGCCACCTGCCTCGTCTGCCCTGCGCGCCGTGTGTGCACCTGAGTTTGTGGCACGGCTGCTTCCCCTGGGTACAAACCTGACGCCGCCCACCCCCTCTCCTTCCACAGCGGACCCGACGTCTTGACCCGGCTCGCATACTCTTGCTGCTTCCAAGGCGTCTGCTCTCTGTCCTCCGAGCTGGCCGGGCGACCATCATTCCTTTCTTGTTTGAATGATTTATTTATTTATGGCCGTGCTGGGTCTTGCTTGTTGCCGTTGCAGGGTGTGGGCTTCTCGCTGCAGAGGCCTCTCTTGCCGCAGGTCACGGGCTCTGGGGCGCGAGCGCTTGGTGGTTGCGGCACACAGGCTTTATAGCTCCGTGGTGTACGGGATCTTCCTGGACCAGGGATCGAGCCTGGGTCCCCTGCACTGGCAGGCTGATTCTTCGCCTCTGAGCCACCAGGGAAGCCGGTCCTATCTTTATTAGGACCATACAGTACTCTGGGGGTTGTTTCCCCAAAAGTATAACCTCTTTGGCAGATGGCCTGCCTGCCCGTGTTGTGATCGCCACCCTCCCCGCCCCAGTTGCCACAAACTCCAGTGACATCTTTTCCTACCCCGGGTGCCTCTGCTCAGAGGAGTCTGTTGGGGCTCAGGGTGCAGCTGGGATGTGCCGTGGAGCCTGCTCCTGGCTGAGCCCCTACTCAGAGCTGGTGGCATCTGCATGACCCAGGACGTGGGCAGAGCGGTGTCCGGGGTGGGGATGGGGTGGTGACTTTGGGGGTCGGAGGTTTCTGCTTCTGGAATCTGAACCATCAGGTGTGGTGCTTCCTTTTTCGTCACTGGAAGCACACGCTGCAGCAGTCTGTCCTTTGCTGTGGAAGGGGGTCCAGAGCGCCCCCGACTGCTGCCTCCAAGAAGGGGGAGGGGGGCCCAGAGTGCCCCTGATGGCCGCCTCCAAGAAAGGGGGGGGTGAGGCAGCCCCTGACTGCTGCCTCCAAGAAAGGGGGCGGGGGGCCCAGAGCGCCCCCCACTGCCACCTCCAAGAAAGGGGTGGGTGGTCCAGAGCACCCCTGACTGCTGCCTCAGAAAGGGGGGTGAGGCAGCCCCTGACTGTTGCCTCAGAAAGGGGGAGGTGAGGAGCCCCTGGGACGTGTGTGTCTCACCAAGGCCTTTAGTGGGCTGGCTTGCTTATTTGGCCCGATCAACTCAGTGCCCTTGATAAACTGATCCCTGTGATTTGCTGTGGGCCGAGTCACAGGCTCTCTGGTCTGTATGATGCCTGAGGCCAGGGGAGCTGGCGCCGCCTGGGGGACTGTAGGTGTATACTGTCGTTCTTCCCATGGAGGTGTGCATTCTTCCTTTCTTAAAAAGTATGTTTGTGTGTCGCTGTGCCAGGGCTTAGTTGCAGCACGTCGGTCTTCATTCTTTGTTAGGGCATGCAGTCTTCCCTTGTAGCATGTGAACTAGCTACAGTATGTGGGGTCTACTTCCCTGACCAGGGATCGAACCCCGGGCCCTCTGTGTTGGGAGCGTTGAGTCTTAGCCACTGGACCTCCAGGGAAGTCCTGGATGTCTGTTATTACAAATCCTTCTTTTCGCCGGGGTAGGAAAGGATGTGTTTGCTTGGGTGGTTGCACACCCGGTCTGTGGGACTCTGTCTGCTCCGGCAGAGACTGCCCCCCCCAACCCCCGGCACAGCCCTGTGACCCAGGCTGGCTTTGGTAGGGCCTGTGCGGATCCGTGGCCTCCTCCAGGACCTTCAGGAATTGCCCTGAGGCATGGTGGGACCAACACTCATCCTTTATCTCCTTGAAGGTGGTACTGATCTCTGACGCCTCCTTTCCTGGAATGTGATGCTGTCTCTGATTCGTGATGTTGGCTAAGGAGGGGTCTGCCTCGAAGCCGTCCAGTTTCTCCCACTGCTCTCACCCCAGAGAGCAGAACCAGTGTGGAAAGGGCACCGCCTGCTAAGTATGACGACCCCAGGTGTTCGTTTGGGGCTCAGAGAATCCACTCCCCGATGGGTCTGCGGAACCCGTAGTTCCGTGTAAGATGGACTTCGGATGGGACTGCCCTTACTACCTGGTGTTTGTAGGTCCCTATTCAGCAGGTGCCTTCCTGAGACATCACATTCCTGGTGTCCAGGCCAGTTCAGGCCCAGTGTCCGACAGTCCTCCAGAGGTTTGGGTGTTCTGCATCCCCCTTGGGCTATCAGCTGAATAAATGGACAAGGTCCCGTTTGGAGGAGCATTGGGGAAAATATTGCAGCGTGTACTGGCTGTTATATTGTGGGGTCCTTCCTCCTTGGGGATCAGCCGGCTCTTCAGTCAGTGAGTCCTGAGTCTAAAGACTGAGTCAGGAATGGGAGCTGGGCTGCAGCGTGTCCGCAGCTCCTTTGGCACCTTTTCTGTGTGCTTATTCCTGTTCTCCTTAGACCTTAAAGTTGAGCTCACTAGGCAACATTCCACGTTCTTCTCTTCTAAACCCATGCCACGGGCTTTCCTGGTGGTTCAGTGGTAAAGAATCCATCTGCTCATGCAGGAGATGTTACAGACTAAGGTTCGATTCCTGGGTTGGGAAGATCCCCTAGAAAAGGAAATAGCAACCCACTCCAGTATTCTTGCCTGGAGAGTCCCATGGACAGAGAAGCCTGGCAGTCCATAGGGTTGCAAAAGAGATGGAGACGACTTAGTGTCTAAACCTACCTACTCCCATCCTGGGGGCCCAGGCGCAGGTCCTGATGGCATTTCCATTCAATGACTGGATGAGCTATTAAGAGGCTGGGAGAGCTGGTGGAGGAGGTCTTACCTACCTGTTGATTCCTTTCCTGGATTAGAAGGAATAGGGATGAGAAATCAATTAGTTAAAGAAAGACTGACTCTCTTCCCCAGCTCCCCCTTAGTGAATTTGCAGGCTGACCACATGGGCAAGACAGTGTTTAGAGAAGATCAGGGAAGTCAGCAGGCCTGCGTGCCATGGAAAAATAATGAAGAATCTGACCTTCTGCCTTAATGACTAACTGAGATAGCACCCCCCCCTTTCCCTTTAAAATCATCACGCTGAGCAGAATCTTCAGCGGTGCCTCTGCACATAAGTCTGCCATCTCCCCAGATTGCCGGCTTTTCTGAATAAAGTCCTTGCTTTTCCACCGAAGCCTGCCCTTCAATTTATTGGCTGTTGAGTGGGGGCAAGTGGCTGAACCTGCATTTGTTTACAAGGGGATCGTGACTTTTTATTGCTGGGTCTTCCTCTAGCCATCGGCCCATCTGTACTTGATTTCTTTTGTTGGCACAAACTAAGAAGTGCCCTTGTCTGTCCAGTCTCCTTACGCTCGGTCAGGATGCTCTGCAGGCCTCACTCTGGGGCTGGCCTCCAGCCTGGCTGCTCATCACGGTGACCGCAAAGTCCCGGCCCCTGGGGGAAAAGAGCCGCCCCCTGGCCTTGCGCGCTTGGGTCCCACTTCCCCAGGGCCGTCTGCAGGTCGGGTTCATGACAGCCTGTCCTGCCCGCCGTCAGCCCGTCCTGCCCGCCGTCAGCCCGTCCTGCCCGCCGTCAGCCCTGCCTTCTTTACGGGACACGACCACCCTGATTGTTGTGGTCGGGCAGAAGCCCCTCCGTCTCCGCACCCCCTCTGTCCTCCGGGCCTCTCCCGAGACCTCTCCGGCCCAGCAGCCCGTCCACCCCAGGTGCCCATTTCTCGAGCCTTCGAGTCCCGTCACCACCGCCCGCCACAGCCGTCCTGCCTTTTCAGCTTCGACCAGAATGGCAGTCACCAGTGCGGGCTCCGGGAGTACCCCTAGGTGTCTGCACCGTGCCCTGGGTCCCTGCTGGAGTTGACCCTGTGTCTCAGGACACAGGACAGGCTACCCAGGGAGCTGGCCCTTCCCAAGCAGCTCTGTGTTCCCGCTCTGATTAGCCAGGAGCCCCCCGGGGCACAGTCCTCCCTTATCCACCCTGACTCTCGTCGGAGGCCTGGAGGGAAGGGAGGGGTGCTAGCTGCCTCGAGGGGGACAGACCTCTGCCTTGTCCCCGTCTGCTGGTAGCTCCTACTTGAGGCCACATCCAACGACCCTAGCGCTGAGTCACCGGGAGTGATTACCTGCAGGGCATGAGTCTCCATCCCATAACTCAGGGTCCTTGTTTTTTTTTTTTTTTCTGGCTCCCAGTCCTGGCATGCAGGATCTTTGTTCCTCAACCAGGGCTCGGACCCGTGCCTCCTGCAGGGGAAGCACGGGAATCCTAACCCAGCGACTCCCGGGGAAGTCCCAGTTTTCCCAGCTTTGACATGACAGCCCCACCTTGGTCGGTTTATGTCTTCCTTGAACTTCAGCCACTTAGACTCCTGGGCTCCGGGCTTGGTCTGCAGCAACCCTTTGACCTGCCCTCCCTGGAGGGGAGAGCCTCAGAGAGGCCCCCCCAGGTTCACACGGGCTTGCTGTGGCCCGTCACTCACCTCAGCTTTGTCACCCACGTGACTCAAATGCGTGGACCCCGACACTGACACCCTTAACACTTCCCCACCCCATTCTCCCCAGTGACTTTGCGCCTGCACCCCTGCACCCCCTGCCGCCAGCCGGGGGCCTCAGTGCCGGGCGGCAGCGGGGGGCTGGGCGTGGATCGACCCTCTTCCTTGTCTTCTGGGGCTGCGCCTGCTGTGGACTGGCTCGGGTTGGCTTCTGGAGGTAGATGCTGAGATGGGTGCCAGACGGTTATCAGGGTGGGCACCTGTGCAAGGGATGGGGAAGAGGGGGGTTTAGAGAGAAAGGCAGGCCCTGGGTGTGGGCTGCCTGGAGGTGGGGCCGGGGCAGGTGGGCAGGGGAGCAGCGGCCGGAGGGCGCTGACCACACTGCCCGAGGGAGGGGGTGGTCCTTTGTGGAAGGGGAGTGGGGGCCGCGCGTCGCAGTGGGCCCGCCCGGCCTCTGTCACCCTGCTCCCTCGGCACATGCCTTCCACCAAGTCCACTGGCCACCGCCCACCCACCTGGTGTCAGCTCGCAAGGTGGGCGCTCTCCCGACCCGCTGCAGCGGGCCCGCAGCTGTCGAAGCCCCTGCCACACTGGAGCCGCGCGGGCTTGGTTGGCCTTGGCCATCCTCTCCCCGGGCACAGTCATCCTGGTGGTCTTGCTGCGTGGTCTCCAGTGTGGAGCACAGAAGGGACGCTCAGTGAACAGTGCTGAGTGCAGCTCTGAGCGCCCGGCCTGGGCCGGCTGCGTGGCCTGCGTGGCCTTATTCGCCTTTCGCCGAGAGCAGGCACAGGCGGCCCCGCGCGGCGGTGGTCGTCCCGCTGCTAAGGCGCGTCCAGCTGTCTGTGGCTGCAGCTCCCAGGCTTCCCTGCCCTTCACCCTCTCCTGGGGTTTGCTCAAACGCATGTCCATTGAGTCGGTGGTGCCATCAACCATCCCATCCTGTCACTCCCTTCTCCTCCTGCCTTCAGTCTTTCCCAGCATCAGGCTCATTTCCAGTGAGTCGGCTCTTCTCATCAGTGGCCAAAGTACTGGAGCTTCAGCTTCAGTGTCAGTCCTTCCAATGAATATTCAGGGTTGATTTCCTTTAGGATTGGCTGGTTTGATCTCCTTGCAGTCCAAGGGACTCTCAAGAGTCTTCAACACCACAGTTCAAAAACATCAATTCTTTGGTGCTCAGCCTTCTGTATGGTCCAACTCACATCCATACATGACTACTGGAAAAAACATAGCTTTGACTAGTTGGCAAAATGATGTCTCTGCTTTTTAATTTGCCATCTGGGTTTGCCATAGCTTTTCTCCAAAGAGCGAGTGTCTTTTACTTTCAGAGCTGCAGCCACCATCTTCAGGGATTTTGGAGCCCAATAAAATCCTCACATTACAGGTGGGAAACCTGAGACCCAGACCTTCCTGTCACAAGGCCACCACCCACACAGCCATATAGGCCAGGTCAGGCGCTCAGGTACCGCTCTTTGCAAATGGCTCCGGACTCATCCCTGGGCCCAGGTGTCTGTCTTCAGGAGATCTGCAAACCTCAGCTGCAAACTGTCTTTGAAAGACCCCCAAACCCAAACTAGATTTATCCCTGTGGTCCAAGAGCAGGAGGGGTTTGGTTCTCCCACTGGGTGCCGTGGTCTGGACGCTGGAATATCGGTGCCTTTGGGATGATGCACTGGGTTTTCTGAGGGGTGGAGGACCTCTGGTGGCCGGTCTGGGGATCTGACCTCTGTGTCCCCTGACACCACCCCCTGGTGGAGCTGGCTTGTGGGCTGACCTCCTCTCCTGGATCAGCCACTGCCTCCCACCTGGCCCACACAGCTGGTGGTCTCCAGCGCAAAGCGCTTCCCCTCCGGGTCAGGTGCTTCCTGTCACCCCTGTCTGGTCCTGCAGAGAGGCTAGCTGATTTCATTCCAGAGGCTCCATGGACCTACCCTGACCCTCCACAGTTCTTGGCTTCCTCCTGATGCGACCTTGAACAAGTCTCTGCAGCTTCATCTCTAAACTGGGGCCAGTAATGCCCGTTCCACTGAGAAAACCCTGAAAAAAATCTCAGGCTAGTTTCCAGCCCACAGTGGTGCCAGTACCGTAAGAGGGAAAGGGTGCAGTTCTTCGCAGGCAGGGAGGTCTGCCTGGGAAGAGGGTAAGCTCTCCTTTGCCCTGAAATGGGGAGGGCCGTGGGGTGCTGAGCCAGTGCTTTGGAAGGAGTGGGTGTGGACAGACAGGAGGCGGCTACGGAGGTGGAGGCCCCATGCGGTGCCCAGAGCCTGGGGCTAAGTATTGCCCTTTCTAGGCTTTAAAACCCATCCTCCACCCTCGCTGGGCCGAGGATGTGCTCAGAGGGGCAGCGAGGTGGCTGCTGGCTGCTGCCCTGTGGGTATGGCTCACCAGTGGCCTTGCAAACCAGCTGTCTTCCCAGGCCCTCATTTTCTCTGGCTTGGGAACCTGGGGCGCAGGGAAGTGAAGTGAAGTGAACGTTGCTCAGTCGTGACCGACTCTTTGCGACCCCGTGGACTATACAGTCCATGGAATTCTCCAGGCCAGAATACTGGAGTGGGTAGCCTGTCCCTTCTCTGGGGGATCTTCCCAGCTTAGCGTTCGACCCCAGGTCTCCTGTGTTGCAGGCGGATTCTTTACCAAGGGAAACCACAAGGGAAGCCACAGGGGAGGGGTGCGGGGAAGCTGCACAAGCCTCGCCTTCCTCAGCGGGAGCGCGGGGATTCGAAAGGGCCCGCTCCAGGGCTGCTGAAGGAGACGACACACGCGCCCGGCGCCCCGCGGGCTCTGGGGGTCAGCTGCTGGTGTAGGCCTGGCTTTTGTTGTCACCACACATGTCACTTGTGCAAAAGGAAGGCCAGCCTCGGTGGGGACGTGTGTACGGCACTCCTGGCCTCCGCGCGGGCACGCAGGCCAGCGGGGCAGCCATGCTGTTGAGACATCCGCCGATTGGCCCGGGGCCCACCCTGTGTGTCTGCAGCCACTGCCTCAACAGCCCAGCGGGGCTCTGAGCCCCTGCTGCAAGGGGCATGGCCAGAGACGGGGTGGGGGCTGGCGCCGGGGCGTAAGATGTGCCAGGGGAAACCCAGCCGCGGCTCAAACCAAATAGACAGCCACGCAGATGCGTCTTCCAAACCCCGAGCCGAATGGAAAAAGTAAGAGAAAGCATGTGAGCTACTACGCAGCGCTGTTTACGTTAATTGAAATGACATGCAGACAAAACATAGAGGGCCAGTCTGCCTGAGCACACGCCATCAGACGGCGTCCGGGAAACACTCGGAGGGCTCCCCGTTGCCAGGGGGCAGGGGCAGGGCGGGAGGGGCCTGGAGGCCCAGCGGCGAGCCAGGGACCTGCGTGTGGACTCGCGATGGGCTGTGGGCTGTGAGCTGCGCGGCGGCGGCGCCTTTCGCGTGCGTGCTGAGTTGCGTCGGTCGTGTCCAACTCTCGCAGCTGAGGTTAAAGGACAGTGAAAAAAGAGAAAGACAGAAAGAAGGGCAAGTTCCCAGTTTGATGTGCTCCATGAAGGCCAGAATGAGATCCTGGCCCATATCTGAAGCGGGGCAGTCACTGCAGTGCCCAGGGAGCCCAGGGGTGGCCCGCACACACTGCCCACCGCCGGGGGAGGATGCGCTGATGCCCGCTTTTTACAGTGATAGCTCTTTCCCTCCGTGTCCTGTCTCCAAGCATGGGGGCTTTTCTTGAGACGATGGCTCCCATTTTACAGAAGAGGAAGCTGAGCTCTAGGGTGGATGGGTGACCTGAGGTCACCCCGTCCACAAGGGTGGGCGGGGAAGGGGCTCTTGCCCGTGAATGACTCAGAAACGCCGAGCTTGCCCAGGGCCCAGCGCTGGCCAGGCTGGGACGAGCCCTGGCCAGCCAGCTCCTGCCTCCAGCTCTCGTCCGCACCCCCTTGGGGCCGCCGAGCATTCATCCGACTCCAGGCAACCAGTACACCCAACAAAGCTCGACAACACACGCGTGTTTCTTCCCGCAGCTCAGCGTGTGGGCACAGCGGGTGTTCACTGCAGTCCTGAAGTGGTGTTCCGGCGCCCAGGCCTCTGGTGTCACTGCTGAGGATGACTCGACAGCGTGGAGAAGGCTTTTAGCAGTGAGCCCGTTTATCATATTAGCATTCTCAGAAGATGACAAATCCCCATTACCTAAAGCAGCCATGTTTCTGAGCCCAGAGCCTGCTCCCCAGTCTGGATAATCCTTCTGGATGCTTCTGAACTCCCCTGATGCCACTGCCTCTTGCCTCCAACACCGACCACCCTGCCTCCCACTCCCGAGGCCTGTGTTTGAGCTCCAGTAGTCGGCGAGAACACATCCAGGGCCGTCTCTAGGCTGTGCAAAGCCCTGCACTGGCCCCGGCTGCAGGCCGTCGCCTCGTCTCCTCCAGGCCCTCCCCACCTGCAGGTCCCAGGCCAGTGGTTCCTAGCACAGGGCCACGAGGCTGGGGCAGGCCCCTCGCCCGCTCCCCTTTGCCTCCAGGCCTTTGCTTGGGGTATTTCCAGATGCTTCTCCTAGGCCGAAACAGCCTGATGCATCTACAGGCCTCGTTCACCTGTTCCCCCACCGGAAGTAGGCCCGTGTGTCACAGTCACCCCACAACATTCGCGGGCACAAGGTGACTTCCCAGGGGCCCGGGGAGGCCCTTTCTTTTTCTGAACTTGTTCCAGGGCTGCCTGCAGCTGGAGAGGAAGAAACAGGCAGGGGTTCTCCAGGGGGTGGGGGACCACCTGGGCACAGCCAGGAAGAGAAGCTTTGGTGGCACCAGCTTAGGATGGGGTGATGGGTTGTGTGCTTGGACCAGGCTCCCCAGGGCAGAGCCTGAGACAGAGCTTGGGTGCCCGGCTCTGTTGCAGAAGGGGCCCAGGGGCGGGAGTGCAGCTGGGGGTACAATGGGAAGCGGGGGAAGCCCCCACCTTGGGGGCGGCTGCTCGAGCCCACAGGGCTTCGGTGAGATCTTAGGATCAAGGGCCCCCAAGTCAGTTCAGTTTAGTCGCTCAGTCGTGCTCGACTCTCTGTGACCCCATGGAATGCAGCACGCCAGGCCTCCCTGTCCATCACCAATTCCCAGAGCTTACTCATGTCCATCAAGTCGGTGATGCCATCCAACTACCTTATCCTCTGTCGTCCCCTTCTCCTGCCCTCAGTCTTTCCCAGCATCAGGGTCTTTTCCAATGAGTCAGTTCTTCGCATCAGTTGGCCAAAGTATTGTGGTTTCAGCTTTAGCATCAGTCCTTCCAATGAATAATCAGGGTTGATTTCCCTTAGGATGGACTGGTTGGATCTCCTTGCAGTCCAAAGGACTTTCAAGAGTCTTCTCCAACACCACAGTTCAAAAGCGTCAATTCTTTGATGCTCAGCTTTCTTTATAGCCCAATTCTCACATCCACACATGACCACTGGAAAAACCATAGTCTTGATTAGATGGACCTTTGTTGGCAAGGTAACATCTCTGCTTTTTAATATGCTGTCTAGATTGGTCATAACTTTTCTTCCAAGGAGTAAGTGTCTTTTAATTTCATGGCTGCAGTCACCATCTGCTGTGATTTTGGAGCTGCCCCGAAATAAAGTCTGCCACTGTTTCCCCATCTATTTGCCATGAAGTGATGGGACCGGATGCCATGATCTTAGTTTTCTGAATGTTGAGCATCAACTTCTTCTCTCTCCTGTTTCACTTCCATCAAGGATGTACTCTGCATATAGGTTAAATAAACAGGGTGACAGCACACAGCCTTGAGGTACTCCTTTCCCAATTTGCAACCAGTCCATTGTTCTACGTCTGATTCTAACTGTTGCTTCTTGACCTGCAGGAGGCAGGTAAGATGGTCTGGTATTCCCACCTCTTTAAGAGTAGCCATTGCCACAATGTATCAGACAGACTCTTTGTTGCCAACAACAGGAACACAACTTTGATTTAAACAAAAAATGGCTTCCCCAATGAGGAAGTCCATGTGCAAGCTGGCTTTAGGAATAGCTGGATCCAGGAGCTCAACCCATGTCGATGGGACTCAGTGTCTCCTCATCGCCATTCTTGCTTCTGTCTCGGCTCTCTGCACAGAGGGGACAAGAAGGCCCTAAACCTCTATTTTTGTTATAGTTTATAGCCAAAGAGGAGAGACCTCTCACAGGTGCATACAGCAAATGTCCAGGAGAAGTGGAAGGCTGGGCCTGGATCATGACCTTGGCCTGTGGCTGGCAGGGCTCAGCCGCCTCGAGCCACACTGAACGTTTTCCCTGTAGGAAGAGGGATTCATTGTCAAAGGGGGTAGGGATGATGGACGAAATGAAAACCACATCCCGTACCTATAGATCAGTCAGGGCACAGATGGCTGGGAAGAAATAGCAATAGATTTCTCTGAGGTGTCTGTAGCAGCGAGCCCTAAACCTGGTCCAGCCTCTATGAAGTAAGTCGTCACCGGCCGCAAATCCCGCCTGCAGCTGATTGGTTCTGGGAAGTCAGCTGACCAGCTCTGCTGGGGGCCTCTGGGAAACTCCCTCCTCCTCCAGCGTCCCTGGGGGAGAGACACTTCCTCTCTCCTGTTTCTTCCGTGGGCCTTGTCGGGTCTGAGTGTGACACCAGAAAGGCTGCTGCCGTCTGGCCACCAGCTCTGAGGTGCGAGAGCAGGGAGAGGAGGCCGCCCTGGGGCCCTGGGGGCCCGCCCCTCACAGCGCTGCATGGAGCCCTCCCTGTTGCTGGCTAATGGTCAGGAAACCCATTTGAATGAGTCAGCTGTGACTTTAAAAAATAAAATGGTCTTAAAACTCAACACTGAACAAACTAAGATTGTGGCATCCAGTTCCATCACTTCATGGCAAATAGGTAGGGGGGAAAGTGGAAAGAGGGACAGACTTTATATTCTTGGGCTCCAAAATCACTGCAGACAGTGACTGAAGCCATGAGATTAAAAGCCGCTTGCTCCTTGGAAGGAAAGCTATGAGAAACTCAGATGGATGGCATATTATCAAGCAGAAACATCACTTTGTCAACAAAGGTCTGTATAGTTGAGCTATGGTTTTTCGAGTAGTCATATACGGACTTGAG
Organism: Madoqua kirkii; assembly: GCA_006408675.1. NCBI lineage: Eukaryota > Metazoa > Chordata > Mammalia > Artiodactyla > Bovidae > Madoqua > Madoqua kirkii. Next base: position 20,285 of record SJYC01115394.1, on the reverse strand, counting down.
GGTTGGACCCTGAAGAAGACTGAGTGTCAAAGAATTGATGCTTTCAAATTGTGGTCCTGGAGAAGACTCTTGAGTGTCCTTTGGACAGCAAGGAGATCAAACCAGTCAATCCTAAAGGAAATCAACCCTGAATATTCATTGGAAGGACTGATGCTGAAGCTGAGACTACAATACTTTGGCCAACTGATGCGAAGAACTGACTCTTTGGGAAAGACCCTGATGCTGGGAAAGACTGAAGGTGGGAGGAGAAGGGGACGACAGAGATGGTTGGATGGCATCATCGACTTAACGGACACGAGTTTGAGCAAGCTCTGGGAACTAGTGAGGGCCAGGGAAGCCTGGCGTGCTGCAGCCAATGGGGTCACAAAGAGTCGCACGGGAATTAGCGACTGAACAACAACAGCAGCTGGGACGGGAGGCCGAAGCCACTCTAATTGATATCAGTTGTCATGTTTTCTGTGTCACCAAACAGAACTGAGATGTATGTTTCACAACTTGCTAGTCGAGTTCATGAGCTTTTGACAGCTCCATTGCATATCCGGAAGTTGTAAAACTGTTCCTCCTCTGGGCCTGGGGCTGCACGTGGAGGGTTTTTGCTGCACAGATGGGATCCCCAAATTACCCACTAGAGTTGTGTGAAAGGAACGTCCCTTACAGACTCCCATGGAATTGCACCGATGCGAACCCACAGACCTAAACGAGCTGCAGCCCACCCTTCCCCAGGGCTCGGGATTCTTTACGCTCGGGGAGACCAAGAGGCTGGTGACATGGAAAGCTTGGGTAAGCTTGGCCTCGTTAATGATTTCAGTCCTAGGGCCCAGCGCACACTGAGAGGTCACTGAAATAATTGTTGAATTGATGGTCTTCCCCACTACAGACCATGAACTCTTGGACTGAGTGGACAGACGGGTGGATGAGCGGGTGGATTTTGGATGGTTGGAGAGACAGGTGGAGCTTCCTGATCTGGGAAAGCAGGTGTTCAGACTGGGCTCTCGTTCTTCCAAGGAAGCCCAGCATTTTTGCCTCTAGTCAAGGAAGGCCTGGGTTTCCTAGGTGACTCAGTGGTCCCCTACAGCCTGGGCTCTAGCAGCTCTCAAAGAGGGGGCAGTGAGGATTCTGTATGCCAGCTCAGGGCTCAGCAACCTCACCCAGATCCTCCCGAGGCCCTGTTCCAGAAGGCTGCGGAGGACGCAGTGGGAGGAGGGCAGAGTGAGGTGCAGAGATGCAGCGCCTGGGGCAGATACGCCCCCTGCCCATTCAGTCCTGAGCTCCTGATTCAGGGCAGACTTCTTCCAGGAGTAAATCCCAGGACAGAGAGCAGGAATCAGGGAATTGTTTCTGAGGTTTAGGATTGAGAAATGCAGGCAGACTCTGTGACACGGCAGGGGAAATGCCAGGCAGGATGTCTGTGTGAGAAATTAGACTTCGAGGTGACATTAGGAACTGGGGCTCCAGGGGCTCCAGGGGCTCAGCATCCTGCAGCCCGGGGGGCGGCCTGTGTTCTGTGGGAATGGCTCCCCCGGCTCACAGTGCGTCGCTGAGCCTGCAGAGGTGGCCTGGCTCCCCCTCATCCTTGGAGGGGCCTGGGGTGGTGTGTGCACGAGGGTGTGTGCAAGCGTGTGTGCCTGGGGCTCTGGGTAGAATCGCCCACGTGTGCACACCTGCCCGTGTGCTGTCCGTGCTTGCTTGTGTGTGTGTGTCTGCACGACGGTGAGAAGCCACACCTGAGAAGGGCCCAGGCCTCCGAATCCTCTTGGAACATGACACCCTCACAGCCCACTCCTGTGCGGCGGGGGCTCCACAGTCAACAAACAGAAACACTCTTCGAGGCTCTGAAGGCACAGATCTCAGGTCCACCCGCGTCTGAGTAACCAGTGTTCTCTGCACCCTGAGTGCCGCCAGGAGTGTTTCTGAGCTTCTTGGAAACAAGAAGTTGTGCTGGAAGCCGCCAGGAGGACTCAGTCAGTGCTCCCACCCCTCCCAGGCCACACAGGAGGACAGTTTGGGAGAGAGGATGGGGTGTGTTTGGGGCTGGGGCAGAGGTGGCCTCTGCAGTCAGATCCAGCCCTCTCGGCTCTGGGAGGACCTGGATCCCTGCCATCCCACCCCAATGGCACCCCTCAGTCCAGGGCATCTGACTGAAACCCTGCATATTGGGTCCTGGGGATCCTCTCTCCTTGGGGACCCTGTAAACCACCGCCCTCTTTCTCATTGCTGTCTTGGAGCCCTGGCTCTCCCTGACTCAGTTTCCCCAAACTTCCAGGTGACAGCAAGGCACCTGGGCCTCTGTACAGATGCCAGATACCCACCAGACCCCACCGACTGCAGCCAGAAAGAACCTTCTAGTGGATTATGATCAAGCCCATCTAGATACTGGGACATCTCTCTGAGAGGCCAAAGCAGGCCATCCACCACAGTAACAGCTGACAGCCTCTAGTGAGCTTGGCCACATGAGCCGTGTGTACCAAGAACACCCACAGTCACTTGAGTAGTGAAGTGCCACTTTCAACCCTATTTTTCAGAGAAGAAATCAAATCAGAGAGACGTTAAGTCGTTTGCCCAAGGTCACACAGTCACAGAATTGGAGCACAGATTTCTTTTTAATGGTTTATTACAGGATATTGGGGCTTCCTAGGTGGTGCTAGTGGTAAAGAACCTGCCTCCCGCTACAGGAGACAAGCGACACAGGTTTGATCCCTGGGTCGGGAAGATCTCCCAGAGGAAGGCATGGCAACCCACTCCATTGTTCTTGCCTGGAAAATCCCATGGACAGAGGAGCCTGGTGGGCTACAGTCTATAGGGTTGCACAGAGTCAGACACAACTGAAGCGACTTAACACACATGGATATCAAACATAATTCCCTCTGCTATAAAAGTACATCATGGGAAATGCTGGGCTGAAAGACGCACAAGTTAGAATCAAGATTGCCTGGAGAAATATCAATAACCTCAGATATGCAGATGACACCACCCTTTGGCAGAAAGTGAAGAGGAACTAAAGAGCCTCTTGATGAAAGTGAAAGAGGAGAGTGAAAAAGTTGGTTTAAAGCTCAACATTCAGAAAACGAAGATCATGGCATCTGGTCCCATCACTTCATGGGAAATAGATGGAGAAACAGTGGAAACAGTGTCAGACTTTATTTTGGGGGGCTCCAAAATCACTGCAGATGGTGACTGCAGCCATGAAATTAGACGACGCTTGCTCCTTGGAAGAAGTTATGACCAACCTAGATAGCATATTGAAAAGCAGAGACATTACTTTGCCAACTAAGGTCCATCTAGTCAAGGCTATGGTTTTTCCTGTGGTCATGTATGGATATGAGAGTTGGATAGTGAAGAAAACTGAGTGCCAAAGAATTGATGCTTTTGAACTGTGGTGTTGGAGAAGACTCTTGAGAGTCCCTTGGACTGCAAGGAGATCCACTCAGTCCATTCTGAAGGAGGTCAGCCCTGGGATTTCTTTGGAAGGAATGATGCTAAAGCTGAAACTCCAGTACTTTGGCCACCTCATGCAAAGAGCTGACTCATTGGAAAAGACTCTGATGCTGGGAGGGATTGGGGGCAGGAGGAGAAGGGGACGACAGAGGATGAGATGGCTGGATGGCATCACGGACTCGATGAATGTGAGTCTGAGTGAACCGGGAGATGGTAATGGACAGAGAGGCCTGGCGAGCTGGGATTCATGGGGTTGCAAAGAGTTGGACACAACTGAGCGACTGAACTGAACTGAACTGGTACAGCAGGTCCTTGTTGTTTATCTGTTTTATATATAATAATTTGTATCTGCTAATCCCAAACTCCTAATGTATCCCTCCCCAGCCCTTTTTACCTTGGCAACCATCCATCTGTTTTCTAGCTCTCTGAGTCCACATCTGCTTTGTGAATAAGTTCATTTGTATCATTTCTAGGTGTATCGTGCTTACATCACATGCGGGTGATGTCACTGATGTTTGTTTTTCTCTGTGACTGACTTCGCTTTGTATGCCCATCTCTGTCCGTCCCTGTTGCTGCAGGTGACATCGTTTCACTCCTTTTTACGGCTGAGTAGTATCCTACTGCGGGGCTTTCCTGGCGGCTCAGTGGTGAAGAATCCACCTGCCAATGCAGGAGACGGGTTCAGTCCCCCTGGGTTGGGAAGATCTGCTGGAGAAGGAGACGGCAGCCAACTCCAGTATTCTTGTCTAGGAAATCCCATGGACAGAGGAGACTAGCAGGCTTACAGTCCATGGGGTCGCAGAAGAGTCAGACGTGACTGAAGCAGCTGAACCACGAGTATTCCACTGTATCCATACCACGTCTGCTTTACTCATTCATCTGCTGAGAGGCGTCTAGGTTGCCCTCATGTCCTGGCTCCTGTAAATAGCACTGCTATGAAAATTGGGGTGCCATGTACCTTTGCAAGTTAGAGCTGTCTCTGGATTTTCGCCCAGGAGTGGGATTGCTGGGTCATTTGGTAACTCTATGTCTAGTTTTTTTCAAGGACCCTCCGTACTGTTCTCCCCAGTGGCTGACCAATTTACCTTCCCACCAACAGTGTAGGAGGGGTCCTTTTCCTCCACACCCTCTCCACAGCCTTTGTCATTTGTAGACTTTGTATGATGGCCCTTCTGACTGGTAGTTTCGATTTGCAAGTGGAGCATAGATTTGAATTTATATCTGAACAACTCAGCTATGCCCCCTACCATCTCTTGCCCCCTGAATGTGTCCCGACTCACAAACTGGCAGCCCTATTTCTTGCCCCCCTTTCCCTTCCACATCTGAAGAGGTGCACCCTGACCATCCCATGGGGTGAAGCCACCTATGCTGTCCCTCCTGGGCTGCAGGTGAAGACTGCTCTGACTGAGGAGTCTGTGCCCGTCTAAGGGAAACTGAGTCCGCCAGAGGCTGACACCCAGGCGCAGGCACAGGTGCCCGGGAAAAACTGGGCAGGATCAGGCTGGCCCTGAGCAGCCTCCAAGGAGGCAAGTGTGGATGGTCAGAGAAGTGTCCCAAAGCCAGGAGCTGGGCCCTGGGTGGGGTTTGCGCCCACCTTCCCGCCCTTGGGCTGTGCTCCCCAGTTGCTTCCTTAGACTATCCCCTCCTGGCTGTATGAGACGGGGTCTAGGAGCCCCCCAAACTCCCAGGCTTATCTGGGTACTTGTCTCCACAGTCGTAAAGAACCCACATCCCAGTGCAGGAGGTGCAAGAGACTCGGGTTCCATTCCTGGGTCAGGAAGATCCCCTGAAAGAGGAAATGGCAATCCACTCCAGTATTCTTGCCTGGGGAATCCTCGTGGACAGAGGAGCCTGCTGGGCTCCTGTCCGTGGGGTTGTGAAGAGTTGGATAAAACTGAGTGACTTGGCGCAGCACAGCGGCACCTGTCTCCATGAAGACGGCACGCTGTGGCCGTGGAAACACCGCTCCCATGTAAAGAAAAGCTCTGTTTTGAAAAAAAAAAATTATATCACAGCATACTTGATAAACAATGTGATGTTAATTTCAGGTATACAGCAAAGTGCTTCAATTATACTCACACATGTATCTTTTTCAAATTCTTAAGACAAGGCCCCTTACTCTCCATCAGTGAGAGCTGAGAACCCTCCTCCACACCCCATGATGGCTCCTTCCCGAGTTCTGGGGGTGTCACCTCCACTCTCATCAAGCTGGCTACGTGCTGGCCCTTCGGATGGACGCAGCCCCTGGGTGACTTCTCTGCCCCCCTCCTGCCCTGCAGCTTTAGAAAAATCCCACCTATGGATGGTTTACCGAGTGCTGCTGCCTGGGAAGGGCTTCAGGCATGCAGAGCCGTGAGCGGGGGTCTGGGAACCGGGGCAGCCTCCTGGCAGGTGGGCGACCCTGCTCCTCGGCTCACGGACGAGGGGCTCGAATGCATTTCTCTCGGAGCCTCCTTCTACTCAGGTGTCTAGACTATTTATAACTCGAGGAATTATTTGCTGATACCAGCTGGCTGCTTTTCTTTCTGAAGTGGCCTGTGTAATATCTAAAAGAATGAAAGGCAATTTAAAAAAGGAGAAAGACTCCTTCTGTAAATGATTTCTTTTCTAGAGGTGTCATGGCAGTTGCAAACACTTCTGAAATCCGGAAGCTTTTAGACCTGGGCCATATTGTTCAAGTCGGGTCTCACTGAGGCAAGATGGGCTCATTTGGAGTGAAGAGAGGGGTTGTCTGTGAGCAGTAACCCTGAAGGCAACACCCCCTGCGGGCGCTGTGTCCAGGCACTGTCAAGCTTCACCAAGGCCATCACAAGAGCCTTCTGATGTAGGTGCTAGTTTTACTGTTTTTTAGCAAAGAAAAAAAAATTTTTTTTTTACAAATAAGATATACATGCATATATTTTAAACTTTATTTTATATTGGGCTCTAGCCGATTAACAATGTTGTGATAGTTTCAGATGGACAGCAGAGGGACTCAGCCATGTATCCATTCTCCCCTAGGAGAAGGCGGGAGGAGAAGGGGGGCAATAGGATGAGATGGTTGGATGGCATCATCGACTCGATGGACATGAGTTTGAGCAAGCTCCGGGAGTTGGTGATGGGCAGGGAAGCCTGGCGTGCAAAGAGTCAGACACGACTGAGCGACTGAACTGAACTGACCTGATTCTCTGCTAAACTCCCCTCCCATCCAGGCTGCCACATAACACTGAGCAGAGTTCCCTGTGCTACACAGTCAGTCCTTGTTGATTATTCATTTTAAATACACCAGTGTGTGTTCATGTCCATCCCAAATCCCCCGAATATCCCTTCCCTCCATCCTTCCCCCTGGCTAACCAGAAGTTTGTTCTTTAAGTCTGTGAGTCTCTTTCGGTTTTGTGATAAGTTCGTTGATATCATTTCTTTTCAGATTCCATGTCATCTTTACAAATAGAAAAATGCTTCTTACAGGTCAGGGAACTGAGGCCCAGGGAGAAAGCCGAGTTTCCTTGGCCACACTGTTCGTAAGTGGTGGGACAACCTGCGGGTGAAACGGGGAGAAGGGGAGAGGGCTGGCCCCCGGCGGTCCACAGCCCCGAATTCAAGTTCTGCCTCTGCTGCTTCCCAGCGGGCTGAGCCCCCACACTTCACGGCTGGAAGCCCCGCTGTAGGAGACCAGCTCCCTGGGGCTCTGTGCTGTTTGCTGATCGGGGGCAGCTGCAAGGTTGTCTGCCGGCCGAGACCCTAGGTCTGGGTCTGTGGCTCTCCTCCCAAGCCCCTGGGGCTGCCCTGTCTCCTAAGCCAGGACATCCAGCTCTCTAGGAGCTGCCCTGGAGACCCGCCCCCGAAACAGGCTTGGAACCGAGAACACATGTTTCCAGCCGAGAGGCTCCCTGGGGCCCCTGGAGCAGCCGTGAAAGGGGATGTCAGCGCCTCTGGCTCCAGGATGTGTGCCCACCCGTTGCACAGATGGAAACACTGAGTCTAGGGGAGAAAGGAGCTCATCAGACTGATGTCAGTGGTGGCAAAACCTGCGTGGCCAACCCAGGATTCTATTCATTCATCTACTATTCTAGACATTCCTTTATTTTAAATAATTTTATCTTATGTCTTTATTTATTGGCATGTGGGATCTTAGTTCCCTGACCAGGGATAGAGCCTTTGCCTGTTGCATAGCAAGCGTGGAATTTTAACCACTGGACTTCCAAAGAAGTCCCTCTTCTAGATTAGAAATATCACCTAGATATATTTATCTAAAGATATCACCACCAACCACCATTCGTTGAGTCTTGGCCCTCTGACAGGCACCTTCTATCCAAACCCAGGCAGTGAGGCAGGCATACCTCCCCATTTCACCGAGGAGGAAAACCAAGGTCTGGGGAAATGCTAACTACCTGCGCCTTGAGATTTTCATCCCAAGCTTGGCAGATGTGCTGGGGGCTTCCGAAAGCGGAGGCCCTTGTTTCCTCTTGTCCCTACACCTGGCTTATCCCTGAGGCCCACGCGGGGCCCCACTGGAGTCCTGAGCCCCCGGGCGGCTTTCTTTCCTCCGAGGAGATCGGGAACCACTTCACTCGCCAGTGGCAGAGGTGGAAGCAGCTCAGCGGCCCTCCCCCCAGGTTTGAGAAGTGGGTTGAACTCCTCCTTACCCACAGCTGTGCGTGGACTCGCCCTAGCGCAGGGCGCCTGGGGGTCATGGCGCAGAGCGGTCTGGACCAGTGGCAAGGGTGCGGTGGAGCCATGCTGTCTGGGGGCCCCTGGGGCTTGTGGGCATTCACTTCCCTTTTCCTTTGACTCCTCAAAGGTTGGGTGCTGGAAGCTTGTAGAAATGAAGTATTGGGGGGTGTGGTCTGTGTTTTAGACAGGAAGTGCCAGCCCTGAGGCGGGGGCTAGAGTAGCCCAGGCCACGGTCACTTGGACGTGATGGGGTGATGTTCAGGTACATTAGACAGGGTGGTAAAGGCAGGGAAGCCAACCCCTGGGAGCCTGACAGCCTGGGGTGGTATCCTGACTCTGCCTCTTGCTAGCTGGGCAATGGACCCTCAGTCTTCCCACCTGCAAAATGGGAGTGTCGCTGTTAAGATGCTTTTAGGGAGTCTGTGCAAAGCGGTACCTAGAGGTGCTCAGCCGTTACTTGCCGGCTCCTGTGCACCTGCTCCAGCCAGGCCCTGGATCCAGAGGGTCCCCAGGGATGGCCTCTCGAGAGACCAATGTTACCCCATCTCAGGCCCCCTAGATGCTGAAGACTTATTTCTCTTTCACCTGTTTTAAGAAGTGAAATGCAGTAGGGCGGGGGTGGGGGAGCTCTGCTTTTCATGTTCAGTTACAAAAGATAAAGAGAAAAAAATAACCACGATCATGGCCAGTTTCAACACATAGCAACCCTTGTTTTTCATTTTTAAACACAACATCAACATTAATTACAGCCAGATTCCCTCTGCCCTCCTTCAGAACCCAACCCGCCACCTTTCCCCAGCAGGGATGCCCTTTTAAAGGCCACTTGTCTCTCCTGAGTGTCTCTGTGTGCGTGTCCCCAGGCCTATCTTAGATCACTTGCGCGCGTTTCACACACACGGCGTGGTTTTGTGCACACCCTCCGCCACTCGCTTTTTCCAGTCCACACCGTTTTGGGGGGGGCTGTGTTGAGTCTTCGTGGCTCCACACCCGCTTTCTCTGGGCACAGCGAGCAGTCCATGGGCTTCTCGTCACGTCGGCTTCTCTTGTTTTGGAGATGGGCTCCGGGGGCGCACAGGCTCAGCAGTTGTGGTGTGTGGGCTTAGTCGCCCCATGAAATGTGGAATTCTTCCTAATCCATGTCCCCTGCCTTGTCAGGTGGACTCTTAACCACTGGGCCACCAGGGAATTTCCACACTATTTAAAAAAATCGAGATACAATTCACATAACATAAAATCAACCATTTTAACGTGCATACTTGAGTGACTTCATCGCACTCGCAGAGCTGGGCAGTCATCGCCTTTGTCTCCCAACACACCAGGGAGCCAGTTGCAGGCTCTCTGGGCAGGCTTCCGTGCTGGCAGCCTAGCTGGGAAGGCGTGTGTGGCTTTGATGTTTTGCTTCCATCTCCCTGGTTCCTAGTGAAGATGCATATTTTCCTAGTGCTGCTGTGGCAAAATACCACAATTAAGGGCCCCAAACTATGCACCTGTGTCCTCCCATAGTTCTGGAGATGGCGGTCTGGCTCCGGTCTCACTGGTCTGAGATGAAGGTGTTGGCAGGGCTGTGCTCCTTCCGAAGGCTCTGTGGGAGACTCTGTCTTCGGTTTCTCGTTTTCCAGCTTCTAGAGATGTCTACACTCCTTGGCTCAGGGCCCCTTCCTTCCTCTTCAAAGTCAGCCGTGTGGCGTCTTCCAGTCTCTCTCTCCTTGGACCCTCTTGTGGGGACCTTGTGATGACTTTGACTCCAGTGAGAAGATTTCCAGGATCATCTCCCCAGCCTCCAGGTCCTTCACTCATCACATGTGCAGAGTCTGCGTGTCATGGAAGGGGACCAATCCACGGGGTCGAGGGCTTAGGACGTGGCCGCCCCTGGGAGCATTAGTCTGCCCATCATGGAGGTGAGTGGTGGGCAGAATAGTGTGGCCTCTGCCCCGTTATTGTAAGTGGCCTGCCACACGTGGTCACTGCCGTCTTCCTTCCGCCTCGGGCGGCCTCCAGGCGCCGCGCTCTGTCCGGCTCTTTACTGCACGTGGAGTCCCTTGTTCTCCTGGCTGTATGGGCCACCGTTAGGCTCAATGCCTGCTTTGTCTTTTTTTAAAATAAACAGCCAGGGTGCCAGCGGAAACAACGGGCACCCCCAAATCGGAGGACTGTTTCCTGGGGTGCAGAGAAACCACCAGGGGACAGTGGGGTGCCCCAGGCTGTCAGCACCAGGAACCATGGCCACCCTGAGGCTTCGAGGGGCAAAGAGAGGCAGAGCTGGGTGGACAAAGCCCTCCCAAGACAACCGTGCTGTCTCCCAGCCTCAGCCTCTGTAGGGAGTTCACTGCGGCCGTGATGGAGGTCTGGAGGGGGAGGCATGAACACCAAGACAAGGGTCAGCTTAGTTCACGGCATCTTCGGTTACAGAGAGTATTTTTTAATTTTTCCATAAAGCAACATGTCCTTTATGCTTTCTTTATCTTTTTTAAAATAGGAGAATCTTCTCTATCCTTAGAGCATACAGATATTCTTTAAAAAAAAAAAAAGGCAGGTGGTTTAGTGGTAAGGAGTCCACCTGCCAATGCAGGGGACACAGCTTTGATCTCTGGGTTGGCAAAGTCCCCTGGAGGAGGAAATGGAAACTCACTCCAGTATTCTTGTCTGAATAATCCCTTGTACGGAGCCTGGCAGGCTACACAGTTCATGGGGTGGCAAAAGAGCCGGACATGACTTAGGGACTAAATGACAACAATAATACATTTTATGCATATTTTTAAATTGTGGTAAAGTATACATAACATAAAATGGACCATTTTTAGCCATTTCCCTGTGTGTAATTCAGTGACATTCAACACAGTCCCGGTGGTGCGCAACCATCCCCGCCGTCCGTCCCCAGAATGCTTTTCATCTTGCACAACTGAAACGCTGTACCTGTTAAAATGCAATTTCCATTGATCCCTCCACTCAGCCCCGGGCACCCACCGTTCTACTTCCTGTCTCTATAAATCTGATTCCTCTAGGGGCATCATATGAGTGAAATAAAACATCTGTCTTTTTGTGACTGGCTTTATTTCACTCAGAATAATGACCTCAGGTGTCATCCAGGCTGTGGCCTGTGTCCACAGGAAGGAAGGAAGAATGTCCTTCCTTCTTGAAGTGAAGCAAAGTGAAAATCACTGTCGTGTCTGATTCTTTGTGACACGATGGACTGTCCATGGAATTCTCTAGGCCAGAATACTGGAGTGGTTAGCTGTTCCCTTCTCCAGGGGATCTTCCTGACCCAGGAATTGAACCCAGGTCTCCTGCATTGCAGACAGATTCTTTGCCAGCTGAGCTGCAAGGGAAGCCCAAGAACACTGGAGTGGGTAGCCTATCCCTTCTCCATGGGATCTTCCCCACCCAGGAATTGAACCGGGATCTCCCACATTGCAGGCGGATTCTTTACCAACTGAGCTACCGGGGGAGCCCTTCCTTTCCCAGTCCTTCGTGATACACCTCCTCCAGGCAGCCCTCCTTGATGTCCCACCTTGGGCTTCCCGCCTCCCAGGCTTTCAGCGCTGGTTGTTGGTTTCTGTCTCTTCCACTTACCTGATTGCTTTGCAAGGGTGGGGCTAGGCCCTCCATGTGCCCCGTACAGGCCTCCTACGGGGTGGGGGGTGCTCACTGAGGGTCCGGAGAGTGGAGGTACGAGGTCACCCTTGCACACACTCTCTTACACAGCTGCCCTGTGTTTCTGGCTGAGCGAGGGATGTGCGGTTTCCTGGCCTTTGACAGGCTCCTCCCCTGCCCTGACACCCCTCCCCCACCCACCAGGCTCTGCCTCAGCCCGAGGGCTCCCTGAGCCAGCAGGGTCCTAGTACAGCGTGATGGTGAGTGTACCCCTGCCATCTTCACGTGCCCGGCCTGGGGTGAGCAAACAGCCGGTAGGGCTGGTCCCCGGAGAGGTGGCCAAGTGCAGGAGGATCAAAAGTGTGTGTCCCCAGGACGTTACCTAACCTCTCCCAGCTCCACTCTCCTCCCGGAGAATTGGGTGCAACTGTAAATCGGTCCACTGTGCTATACCCCGAACAGCCAACCCCCATCCCAGGACCCACGGCTTGCGTGTCTGAGTGTGGGCATGTGGCTTGTGTGTGTCTGAGTGTACCAATGAGAGGAACGCGTGCAGGTCTGGGCCAGGGCGCAATGAGGAGGCTGGCCGGGAGGGTCTCAGAGCCCTTTACTCTGGCCATTGGAATCCCCTTCCTGGGTGCAGGTCCTAGGCAGGATCCCCTTGTTCAAAGGGCCCCACACGGGACTCAGTGCTCTGTGGTCACCCTCTTGAAGTTTTTTTTATTTTTTAAAAATTGAAGTGTAGATTACTTACAATGTTGTATTAGTTTCAGGTATTTGGCAAAGTGATTCAGTGACTCGTATACATAAGTGAATATATATATATATAAAATGGCAACCCACTCCAGTGTTCTTGCCTGGAGAATCCCAGGGATGGGGAGCCTGGTGGGCTGCCATCTATGGGGTCCCACAGAGTTGGACACAACTGAAGTATCTTAGCAGCAGCAGCAGCATATGTATTTCAGACTCTTTTCCATTATAGTATATTATAAGATACTGAGTGTAGTTACCTGATTTTTGCAGTAGGTCCTTATTTTTACCTATTCTGTACATAGTAGTATGTATCTGTTAAAACTCTTAATTTATCTCTCCTCCGTCCCCTTTGGTGACCGTAAGTTTGCTTTCTATGTCATTTCTGTTTTGTAGATAAGTGATACCCACAATGAAGCATCACCTCACACCAGTCAGATGGCCATCATCAAAATGTTTACAAATAATAAATGCTGGAGAAGGTGTGGAGAAAAGGGGACCCTCTGACAGTACTGGTAGGGATGTAAATTGGTACAGCCTCTGGGGAGAACAGTTCAGTGATGCCTCAAAAAACTAAAAATAGAACTATCATATAATCTAGCAATTCCACTCCTGGGCACATATCTGGGAAAATATCATAATTCAAACAGATGCATGTACCCCAGTGTTCACTGCAGCACTATTTACAGCGGCCCAAACATGGAAGCAACCCACATATCCACTGACAAAGTGGATAAAGAAAATGTGATATGTACAGACACATACACATACATACACGACGGACTATTAGCCTTTAAAAAGAATGAAATCATGCCATTTACAGCAACCTGGATGGACCTAGAGATGATCATACCAACTGAAGCGAGTCAGACAAAGACAAACATCATATGACATCACTTACAAATGAAATCTAGAAAAAGATGCACGCTGAAATGCTTAGTCATTTTGTCTTTGTATTGATCTTTTCCTTAATATATGTCTATTTTATTGAAGTCTGGTCGACTTACAATGTTTCACGTGCACAGTAAGGTGATTCAGTTATACGGATACACATATATTATTTTTGAAATTATTTTCCATTATAGGTTATTTGAGATACTGTCAGTGAAACTGGAAGGGACTGAGAGCATGGGTGAGCAGAGGGAATGGTGATCCTGCCGTCCTGCTCCTTGCCGCCAAGTTCCCACCGTTCGTGATGCAGGGGGCGGCGGAGGATCACGGAGGATCGCAGGGGACCGCAGCACCCGGGGGGCGGAGTCGCACTCAGAGCAAGGAGGAAGCGGGTATGTGTGTTTGGAAGCTGTCCACTTGCCCTGAAAACAGTGGCCTGGAGGGGAGTGGGCGACTGGGCACCCACAGCTCCATTCCCTGCCACCCTGCCTTCCTCAGCAGCAGCCTGTCCTTCAAACATGGGGCACCAAGCGCAGTGCAAACAGCTGAGTCAGTTTTGCGCAGTATTTCCACTGAGCAGGTGAGGATGAAACATAGGTGCAGGTCTGAGCCACGAAATACGAATCGTGTAATTTTAGTGACTGTGTGTTGTGGATTAAATGCTCTTATGAAAGTGAAAGAGGCCTTCCTAGGTGGCCCTGGTGGTAAAGAGTCTGCCTGCAAAGCAAGAGACCCAGGTTCAATCCCTAGGTTGGGAAGATCCCTTGGAGGAGGAGATGGCAACTCACTCCAGGATCCTTGCCTAGGAAATCCTATGAACAGAGAAGCCTGGTGGGCTACAGTCCATGGGGTCCCAAAGAGTCGGAGCCGCCTCAGCCACCAGCACACACGTGAAAGTGAAAGAGGGCTTCCCTGGTGGCTCAGAGGGTAAAGCATTTGCCTGCAAAGAAGGAGACCCGGGTTTGATCCCTGGATTGGGACGATCCCCTGGAGACGGGTGTTTCAGTGCTTGTGTGTTACGAATTAAATGCTCCTGTGGATACATGGGTGCTAGGCCACTTCAGTCGTGTTTGCCTCTTTTGTGACCTTACAGACCGTAGCCCGCCAGGCTCCTCTGTCCGTGGGATTCTCCAGGCAAGAATACGGCAGTGGTTTGCCATGCCCTCCCCCAGGGGATCTTATCCTCCCAACCGAGGGATCAAACCTGTGTCTCTTATGTCTCCTGCGTTGGCAGGTGCATTCTTTACCACCTGTAAACCCCAAGTGTTCTGATACGTGCATTTAAAACTGGAAAAATGAATGGTAAACATGCTTCAAATTTGAAAAGGTCAACTTTATCAGTCAACTTGACAGGGGCGTGGGGTGTCCAGTCATTTGGCCAAACATGATTTCAGAGTCTGTGGGGTGTTTCTGGATGAGGGTAACAATGGAATCTGAATGGACGAAGAAAAGCAGATTGCTCTCCCAGTGTGGGCGAGCCTTGTCAGACCAGCTGGGGGCCTGACCAGGACATAAGGGATGGAGGGAGGGAGAATCCACTCGCTCTGCCCGACTGTCCTGGGGCTGGAACATCCACCTTCTGCCTTCAGAACACTCACAGTCACACCAAGACTCACTCCATCAGCTCTTGAGCCTGCGGATTTGGACTAGAACACAGGACTGGCTCTCCTGGTCTCTGGCTTGCCTGCGGTAAATTGTGGACTTCTCAGCCTCCATGATCACAGAAGCCAGTTCTTTATAGTTAAACCTCTCTCCCTCTCTCCCCTTGGCTTTATTTCCCTTGAGAACCTGGCTAACACACAATTCAAAGCGCTAATTTTTCTTTACTGATAATGACAGTAAGTAACAGATAAACAGCACAAGCTGAGGTGCAAGCAGAAGAAAGGAAACAGCCTGTTGTTTCGTACCTTAACTCCGGAGACAGTGAGGGACAGGGAAGCAGAGGGTCGGACACGACTGAGCGTCGGACAACAGCTGGCGTGAAGCCTCCTGCATCCTGAACAAAGGGTTCTGCGTTTTCCTTTTGCTCCAGGCCCCGCAGATGACCCAGCTGGCGAAACTGCTGGTCCTTTCTTCCTTGGGTGCAGGTCGCCAGGTACGTGGGGAATCTGGGAGCCTCTGTCTGGTCACAGAGGCCCAGCTGGCTGTGGAAGGTGGAACTCCAGGTCTCGGAGACGGCGGTCTCCCCAGCAGCCCTTTGAGCTGAGTCCGCCCCTGGCTGGCCCGGAGAGATGCATTGTTGTCAGCAGCATCATCACCTCCTCCCTCCCCCAGGATGTCCAGTTACTGTTTTTAAGTGTTTTTAAAGAAATGTTATTGCTATCACTGTTTTTAAAGATTCACTCGCTTATTTTGCTTCAGGCTGCACGGGGTCTTTCTGGCCGCACGCAGGCTTTCTCTAGCTGTGGTGAGCGAGGGCTGCCCTTCATGGTGGGGTGGGGGGCTTCTCCCTGCAGGGGGCTCTCTGGTTGTGGAACGAGGGCCCTAGGGTGCTTGGGCCTCAGTAGCTGCAGCCCACAGGCTTCGGTCCTTGAGGCACACGGGCTTAGCAGCTGCACCGCATGCGGGGTCTTCCCAGACCAGGGATTGAACCCGTGTCCTCTGCAGTGGCGGGCGGACCACAGGGAAGCCCTAAAAACGATGATTTGGCTGCATCGTGCCACATACAGGATCTTAGAACCCACGCCCTCTGCATCGCGGCCACGAAGTTTTAACCAGTGGACCACGGAGGAAGTCCCAGGACCGTGAAATTTAGAAAAACAAACAACCCAGGATGTCCAGTTAAATTTGAGCTTCAGATAAACAGTGAATAATATTTTTTAGTATATCCATGCATTATTTGGTACATACTTTTACTAAAACATTATTTGTTGTTTACCTGAAGTTCAAATTAACTGATGTCCTTTATTCAGCAACCCATTCCCTTCCTCCCTTTCAAATGTTTGTTTTCTCAGCACCACCCCACACCAAACCCTCCCAGCATCCCCACCTCCCACCCCTGGGTCTGGTCCAGGACTCCCTGTCTCCACCCGGAACCCCTCTCTGTCCTGACCTCTGGGTTTCTCCTCGCTACAGCCACTGTTTTTGCTGTTTCCAACCCTGTTTTTCTGTCATAAGAGCAATACATGTTCACTACAGAAAAATCACAGGCTCCAGACAAGCAACAAGAAGAAAGTAAGAAAACACTCATAATCTCGCCCACACAGAGACAGCTACTGTGAATTCCTCGGGGGAGATTTTTCCAGAGCTGCATGCGTGTGTTTCTCTGCAGATATTAAAAAAAAAAAAGCCCAATTCAGACCCACTGTCCTACGAGAGCTTCATGTTCCTGTCGCTGCAGAGAGAAGAAACGGTCTGTGTGGGGAGGGTCAAGGTCCTGGATCATTTAGCCACCGAGAGAGGGACTCTGTGTAGCCTGACGTTAGACCCCGGGGTCAGGGCAGCCGGTGGTGAAAGCTGCTTTCTAGTCTGCAGCCCTGTCTCTGACGTCTGTGGCTGCCATCACCAAGCACCGAAGCCTGAAGGCTTTAAACGGCAGGACTCTCTGCTCCTGACGGTTCTGAAGGCTGTCAGTTTGAGACGAAGCTTCTCAGCTGAGCTGGTTTCTCCTGAGGCCTCTCTTCTCGGCTTTATGATGGACATCTCCTTTCTCCATCCTCACGTGGTCGTCCCTCTGGGCGTGTCTGTGTCCCAGCCTCCTCTTCTCATATGGACACCGTCGGAAGAGGGCCCACCCCAATAACCCTGCAGTAACTTGAGTCAGTGTAAGTCGCTCAGTCATGTCTGACTCTTTGGAGCCCCATGGACTGTAGCCCGCCAGGCTTCTCTGTCCATGGGATTCTCCAGGCAAGAATACCGGAGCGGGTTGCCATTTTCTTCTCCAGGGGATCTTCCCACTCCAGGGATTGAGCCCGGGTCTCCTATGTTGCAGGTGGATTCTTTACTGTTTGAGCCACCAGGGAAGCCCATACTCACTTAGAACCTCTTTAAAGATCCTGTCTTCAAATAAGGTCACACTCTGAGGGACTAGGGCCAGGGCTTGAGCATATGACTTTTGGCAGTCGACAGAATTCAGCCCATAACACACCAGGCCAACCTGCTTCAACCATGCCAAGTCTCAGTGTCTTCGTCACTGAAATGGGGCTAATGACTGAACAGCTCCTGAGCCTGTGCTCTAGAGCCTGGGAGCCGTGAGTGCCCCAGAGCACCTACTCTGCGACAGGAAAACCCACTGCAGCAGCCCTGCAACTCGCGAGGAGCCCTGCTCTCTGCAACTAGCGAAAAGCCGCAGGGAGCGGAGACCCAGCATCGCCAAACAAACAAATGGATATTCTTTTTTAAAGAGGGAGATGAGGATGACGAGATCAAATGATTCTGATGATGCCCTTAGCCCAGTGCCTGGCCTGTAGATCAAACACACAGATGTCTCTCCTCCCTGTGGTACGTGTGGGCAGCCCCACCTCTGGGAAGGTCACTTCTCTGCAGATGGATGCCTGGGTAATATAAACAGGAAGCCATGGACCTGTTGGCACTTACCTAGCCCTTTGCCCAACAGTCATTTCCGTCCGGTAAATGCCAAGAGGTGCTGTGTTCTGAACACAGTTTGCACTTTATAGGCCTCCGTGGCTCTGTGCTGGCAGTGCCCTCCACCAAGGATACCCTTCCTTCCTTGTCTTCCTGGAGGAGGCATTTGTGTCTTCAAGGGAGTAAATAAGACCCTCTAGAATTCTTATCATGCCCTGCCTCCCCTGCTTAGGGCTAAAGCGTGCGCTAAGCTGACATGGGCCTTGAAAATAAATGATGAGGAGGCTGGTGATGGTTGGATGACTGTCTCCTTCCCCTCCTCCCCACTCTGAGCATTCCTTGAAGGCAGAGATGAGTTCCTTCTGGGGGCGGGAGGGGGGCACTCAGACATCCTGACGGTGCCTGGCACCAGTTACTCTGCAGGCAGAGACCTGCTCAGACTAGACGGATGGCCAGGCCGAGGATGCCAGGATAGGAAATGGCATGGAAACTGTGGGGGCGGGTGGGGTGATCACCGAACACGCCGCGGCGTGATCTTGATGACAGTGCCACGGAGACTAGAGCTGAGGCCGTGGTCAGATAGGGCCGTCAGCAGGTGAAGTGGAGCCTGGAAGGAGGCACACGAAACAGTCCACAGGGGTGGTCCCGAGGAGGAGGGCCTGGGGCACTCGGGGGTGGCTGTCATCCAAACATTCTGGATCCCTCAGGAGAGCCACACTTCACACCAGCCACACTGCACGTGCGTGTCTGTACACGCGTGCACACACACGCACACGCACACAGGTTTCAGGAAGCCACAGTTAGCTTAGATGACATGAGCCTTGGTATTTACATGGCATGTCTTCCATTTCAGTTCTTCAAGACGCCTGACTTGATCTGGTAAGTTGATTTCATGAGCTGCCGCTGGAATCTGAAATGCGGTTTGAGACTGCTTGCTCTAAGCAAGCCTGACACTTTGTGCTCTGTGTTCCCCTGTATTTAAAACTTAATATTGAAAACGCATTTATGTCTTATCTTCATAGTTTTCAGTTCAAAATAAGGAAGAGAGAGAGCCTGGGAAAATACAAAACAATAAAATCAAATAGATTTTCAGGAAGGCAGTTTAGCAAAATGTGGCAAAACAGACACAGACATGCGTGTGTCTAGCAATTTCACTTTAAGAAATGTGCTCACGGGGCGGAGGGGTGTAGAGCCCTGAGCACCTCATGAAGAATGTTTATAAAATGAAACAACGTCCCTGACACCTGGGGCACCCATGGAGCCATCCTTGGCCTGAGGTCACCCGAGACTCATTTACTGACATGGAAAGGGGCAGGGATCGTGGAGAGAGAGGTGCCAGGGAGTCAAAAGTTAATGCTAGCCTATAGAAGGATAATCCTTCGCTGGCTTTTCAAGGGTGGGTGAGTGGGAGAGGCAAGTGAGAACGTGCACACACCGAGAGGCGACCTAGGGTTGGCTGTCTCGGGCTTTTCTATTTTTGGCAATGAGCGTGCGCCCTTTTTGTAAGAAGGGGAGATTTTAAAGGAAATGGGAGAAAAGAAAGAAACAAGAAAAGGAGGGAAAGGGAAGAGCGAGAAAAACGGAAAGATGAGGGGGAGGAAGGGAGACAGGGAGGCCAGAGAAGAGAAAGGAGGAAGGGGTGGATGCTGGGGCGCCCGGCGAGGCGAGCGCGCCAGGCCGCGATGGCCGAGGCAGTAGCCGCAGGTCCCAGCCGCTCGCTCTCGGGGTTTGGGGCCAGAAGCCGGAGGAGGCTCGGAGGGGAGCGCGCAGGGCCTCAAACTAGATCCCCAGGTGGAGGACTGGGACCGGCAGCGACCCAGGCCCCAGAGGGGGCCCTTGCGGCGGCTCCGCGCCGTCCGGGCTCTCTCTGCGCTTCCTTCCGGCCGTGCGCGCCGGAGTTCACCCGGCAACCCCGCCGCTGGCTCAGTATTCATCTTGGGAGTTTCGGGGTGAGACGAAGAGCGCGGGAGGAGGGGGATGGGAGGAGATGCAGAAACACCATCTGTGCCAATTTTTTCTTTTTTCTTAAAAGTAGCTTTTTCAATGTAAATACTTTTAAAGCAAAAAAAAAAAAAAATCCCAGCTCAAGGTGTCAGTTTTAGAAAGTTTCATGGAGGAGCGGCGTGGGGGCTGGGTGCGGGACTAGGGGAGGCGTAGGTGGAGCTGGGGCTCCGTCCTGCCTCCAGCCTGCTTGGACCCTCGGTCCCGCAGACCACCCCGCCCCACGCCCCGACCTTCCCCGGCTCCCCCTTCACGTGCGCGCGCACTTACACCCGGGCGCTCACAGAAACAGCCCCCCGACCCCCGCCTCCCCATCCCGAGCTCGGACTGTCCTGGGTCCCCGGGATGAGGAAGTGCGGCGGCTCGGCTCC
Organism: Madoqua kirkii; assembly: GCA_006408675.1. Taxonomy (NCBI): domain Eukaryota; kingdom Metazoa; phylum Chordata; class Mammalia; order Artiodactyla; family Bovidae; genus Madoqua; species Madoqua kirkii. The sequence goes on along the minus strand of SJYC01115394.1, from coordinate 69 downwards.
CCGGATTCCTGGCCCCCGGGCTCCCGCCTCAGCTCTTTTCTCTGTTTCTCCCGCCCCCCACCCACTGTG
>SJYC01115392.1:0-35033 GCA_006408675.1 Madoqua kirkii | reverse complement strand
CTCTGCGCCGCACCTCTCGGGTCAGCGGCCCCCGGGTCCCGGCGGGGAGGTGCGGAGGGCAGGGCTAGCGGGCGGGTTGGCGACCGGCGTCAGAAACGCGGAGGCCCGGGGAAGGCAGCGCCGTCCTTGCGCCCCAGCAGAGCTGGGAGCGCTCTGGGCGCTGGGCGCGGCGGGCGCGGGGCGGCGGGCGCGGGGCGGCGGCGGCCCCGGGTGGCTCTCCCACTAGGGGTAGCTGTTGCCCGAACGCCGGAGCGCTCCCCTCTCGCCGCTCGCCTCGGCCGGCGCAGCCCCGGCCGCTGGGCGCACCCGTCCCGTGCGTCCCCGGACGTCGCTCTCTGCCCCGGGAACGTCGGGACTGGAGCGCCCGCGCTGAGCCACCTTCACCGACCCAGAGCGCTGCGGCTCGACTCAGCGCGGAGGCGCTGGGACGCGGGAAAGTGCGTACTCGCAACAGGGAATGTGTGTGGAGGCTTTTAGGGGTGCGGGGTAACTCCCCAACTCTATGGGGGCCCTGTCGGCTCTGCCGCCGCGTCCGAGATCTTCTGATGACTCGCTGCGCGCGGCGCGGGGCCGGCGACTTGGGGCAGCGGGGCGCGGAGTACCTTGACCTGGGGGGTCCCCGAAGCTGGGAGCCAGGTCGCCTCGCCTCGGGCCTCCTTGACCCCCGGGGCGAGGCCTGAACCAGGTCGAGAGCGATCTTGACGCCGGGGGAGTCCAGCCCGCCTGGGACGCTCTCGCGGTCTCGGGGACTTGTCTGGGGCGGCGGTGGCTGAGCCCGAGTCCGGCGCCGCCACCGCTGGCGTCCCGTGCGCTCGCTACCCGCCCGGGGACCGGCCGCCTAACTTCTTCCCGGGACGGACACAGCGCTCGCATCCCAGGCAGAGGTGGAAGCTCGCTGATTCGGATCCGGCGAGGGCACCGGTCTCGGCGGCGGCGGCGAGGGAACAAGTCTCTGGGAGTCAACCTAGGGCACCGAGCCCCAGCCCAGGACCCGGCGGGCCCCAGCGGGCGCGGAGAGAGATGCGCGTCTCGGGCAGAGGTCCTCTCCTCCGGTTTTCGCGACCCTGGCGGGACCCTCTGCCCTGCAAATTCCCACCTGGGACCGCGGCTCCGGCAGGCCAAGACACCGAGGGGAAGGCAGGCCAGGGGCCTGAAGGTAGACCCTTTTCTCTTTCTCCCAGCCAGGCAATGCCCCTGCGGCCTGGGGCGGCGGCGTTGGTGCTGCAGAGCCCGGGAACTTCCCACCCAGAGGAAAGGCCGCTTCATCCCGGTCCCCGCTGTTCTCCGCGCCCCCAGCACTGCCCATCAGCACCATGGGTAGAGGTCTTTAGGTGAGTTAGGGGATTCTTCCTGATCCCAAAACCTGGATTAGGGGCGTCCCCCTTGCCTGCTCCCCCACCCCCCGCAGAGCATCTCTGAGCTGGTGAATCGGTGGTTCCTTATTTTTTGCTGGGCTGGGGCGCAGGGTCGTGGCTGGGGGGGAGAAGAGAAGAGAAGCTTTCTACTTGGCTAGTCTCTGAAGGACGTTTGGGGCCCTGAGTTTGCCCCCTCCTGGGCGGGGGTCATGGGAGTCCCAGCTTTTGTTGGACAGACTCTGCAGCCCTGATTCCCTAATTTCTGGGAGGTGGCAGTCTCAGACCTGTGCCCTGTCCCCACCGCACGCACACAGGAACCCGGCTGGGACCATGGGGCTGTCCTCCGTACCCCCTTCCCATTTAGTCTCAGAAAATCAAAAAGCCAACGCCGCTGCCCCGGGCCGCAGGGACATCGCCTGGCTGGGAGGGCCTTTGGCACCACCTGGGATGAGGTGGTGGTGGCAGGGGTATGGGGAGCACAGGTAAGCCTGGTCCCTCCGGAGCCTCTGCGGGCAGCCCAGGGAGACCACCGGCCCATAGGCCCTCCGGCCCCAGAGAGGCTCGAGTGAGCAGTGCTTGGCCTCAGGACTCTCGGCGTCCTGGCGGATCTGCTCCTGTTCCTCGGGCCAGCCGGCTCCACCCCGCGTTTCGGGATTCCGGCTCCCACAGCCCCTTGTGCAGGTGAGGACAGTCCGAGCTCCAAGTGGTCTTTGGGACGCAGGCCCCGTGCGGAGACTCTCGCCCCCTTGCCTCTGCCCCGCCCTCCTCCCTCTCTTCCACCTCCTAAACCTTTTTCCCTCCCAAGCAGCCCCTGCCCCCTTCCCCGCCTCCCCAGGCTGCTTCCTCCAACTTTGGTCCCCCAGGGCCCAAGGCCCGGATCTTCCAGGTCCCAGGTAAGACTTGGCCTCAGGTGAGGGCAAGTCAGGACAAGATGAGGGCAGCTGGGAGGAAGCAGCCTGGGGAGGCGGGGAAGGGGGCAGGGGCTGCTTGGGAGGGAAAAAGGTTTAGGAGGTGGAAGAGAGGGAGGAGGGCGGGGCAGAGGCAAGGGGGCGAGAGTCTCCGCACGGGGCCTGCGTCCCAAAGACCACTTGGAGCTCGGACTGTCCTCACCTGCACAAGGGGCTGTGGGAGCCGGAATCCCGAAACGCGGGGTGGAGCCGGCTGGCCCGAGGAACAGGAGCAGATCCGCCAGGACGCCGAGAGTCCTGAGGCCAAGCACTGCTCACTCGAGCCTCTCTGGGGCCGGAGGGCCTATGGGCCGGTGGTCTCCCTGGGCTGCCCGCAGAGGCTCCGGAGGGACCAGGCTTACCTGTGCTCCCCATACCCCTGCCACCACCACCTCATCCCAGGTGGTGCCAAAGGCCCTCCCAGCCAGGCGATGTCCCTGCGGCCCGGGGCAGCGGCGTTGGCTTTTTGATTTTCTGAGACTAAATGGGAAGGGGGTACGGAGGACAGCCCCATGGTCCCAGCCGGGTTCCTGTGTGCGTGCGGTGGGGACAGGGCACAGGTCTGAGACTGCCACCTCCCAGAAATTAGGGAATCAGGGCTGCAGAGTCTGTCCAACAAAAGCTGGGACTCCCATGACCCCCGCCCAGGAGGGGGCAAACTCAGGGCCCCAAACGTCCTTCAGAGACTAGCCAAGTAGAAAGCTTCTCTTCTCTTCTCCCCCCCAGCCACGACCCTGCGCCCCAGCCCAGCAAAAAATAAGGAACCACCGATTCACCAGCTCAGAGATGCTCTGCGGGGGGTGGGGGAGCAGGCAAGGGGGACGCCCCTAATCCAGGTTTTGGGATCAGGAAGAATCCCCTAACTCTCTTCCTGCCTGCCCTGCAGCAGCTCCAGCAGGGGGCGGGCCGGGGAAAGAAAGGGAAGGACAAGTTGGCCTGGGTCTCCTGGGTGTCCAGGAGCAACTTGGACGGGGGGCGGGGGTTGGGCAGGTAGCTGGGGCCCCCTGGTAGAGCAGGGAGGACGTTACTGCTCCCCAGAAACCTTGCTCCCCAGACCGTCCTCTCTGGCCCCTCCCCCACACTGCCCTGTGTGGGTGGCGGGAGAGGGGCCTCCCGGCCTGTGTCTCCTTCCAGGTAGCACAGCTCCCAGCTGCCAGCTAGATGGATGCTGAGACTCCCCGTGGGGCGCTCAGGCCTCCCCCTGCAGGAGGGCCCCCCTGGGGCTTCAGCAGGGAGCAGGGACAGCTAGCACACCTAGCCAAGCGTGTCGAAGAGCAACAGCTGTGTCCTGGCCCTGAGCTTGCCCAGAGGCCTCAGTGCTCTGTCTCCCCAGCCCCCTCCCCAGGCCTCCTGGGGCCCTGGGGAAATCTCAGCCGCTGTCCTGCCTCTGAGCCTCCGTGCATGCTGTTCACTCTGCCTCTTCCCTCCCCTGGGACCCTTGGCCTGCAACTCCCCCTGGGTCCGGCCTGCCCCACCCCCACCGTCTCCCTCTTTGTGGCCAGGGCCGGTCACCTCTCACCACTGTTCTGCTGCCCAGACCCTGCCTCTCCCAGGCCGGGTCCTCCGCAGCGACGATCCTGCCCCCCTCCCCACCCTGCGCCCCCAAGGAATCCAATAAAGCTTTGTGAGACCACCTTCCCAAGTGCAGTGTGGACTCATTGGAAACGTCTAACTTCCAAACATTTCATCCTGCCCTTCTGCACGCTGGCGGGCAGCCCTAAGCAAGGTAGGGCGTGTCCGTGGCCAGGCAGAGTGAGGTCCTCAAGGACCTGGGACCTGGGGATACACAGTCCCTGGGAGGTCCCCTTCGGGTACAGCATCTGGTGAATACCCCCACGGTGTCCCCCTGGCTGCTGACCTTCCTGGGAGTCCTCTCACAGGGACCCGAGCACCCCCATCGGGGGGCAGTGGGGAGGGCTGTGCTCACCCTTTGCTTTTGCTTCAAGGACCGTTTCTTCCTTCTCACTTGACCTCTTCCAACTCCGGCTCGGTTCGGCTCAGCAGGGTGGATACTCCGCTGGTGCGTGGTGGCTGCGGGCTCAGCGGTCTCTGGGCTTGGGGGTCTTGGAGGTGTCCTCGGCCAGCAGGTCTCTGTCCGTCTTCACAGGACATGCTCTGGCCGGGCACCCTCCCGGGAGCTGCCGGCAGGGCTCTGGGGTGGTTGGCTGCCTGGGAGCTCGGCCAGGAGAGCTTGTTGGGGCCTCAGGGCCTGCATGGAGCTGGTGTTGGCAGTGTTCCTGAGCTGGGGGAGGTCTGAGGCTCCTGGCCAAAGAGAGGGGAAGGCCTGGAGGTGAGGCCCTGGCTACCTAGTGGGTGACCTGGGAGTGTCCCGCCCTCCCTCCAGCCTCATCATACATCGCATGGGGATTGGGTGGCTACTTTCCACGCCCTTGTGCTACGCCTCCACGATCCCAGAAGATTCAACGAGGGCCTAAAGGTCCTTCCCTGGATGCTGCTCTGGGGCTGGGGTCTCAGTACGCTCTGGGGCTGAGACCTCCCTGCTTGATGGAGCCTGCTCTCGGCCTGTCTTTTGCCTGCCCCTTTCTGCCCCCAGCTCTGGGGCCTTGTATGTGGGCCCAGTTGTACCTCTTAGACCCAGCCTGGCTCTGACTTGCTGCTGCCCTGAGCGCAGACACAACTAAGCATTCTGCAAGCCTCCTGGTGCCAGACTGGGCCCCTGCAGAGGGCGGGTGGCTCCTTTCCTGAGGCCTGTACGGGAGGCTGCCCGTGGGTGCGGCCTGCCTGGGGCTGGAGGGATGTTGGATGCTCGGTCATTCACATGAAAGGCAGACTCTGCTCTGAGCCCTCCAGCGGGCTGGAGAACCAGCTTTGGGTCAGTCTGTCCTGTCCATCTCTTACTCTCTCTGGGAGAAGGTAGGGTACCGTCAGCCAGCGGACTGGCACCCTAAATTGCTTTGCTTCTACGACTCTCTTTCCTCGACCGAGAGGTGTGCCTGATGCCGTGACCGTGTTGTATTTGCCCTGTTCTTTATGCCGGGCAGTGCCCACTCTACAGGAGGGCACGTGTGGGTGTATCTATTTATACCCAGCCTTGTTCTGAAGTGCTCTTCAAGCCTCTTGCAGGAAGCCGTGGAATAATGGGGGGGGTGCACAGAGGAGAAGAAAAAGTGGAACCGTGAGGAAGGACCTATTCCCCACTGGGACCCAGGGCCACCCCAGCAGCCTCCACGTGGGCCACAGACCCACTGTGCCTCCAACATCCTGGTAGTTAGACATGATGGCTGTGATTCCCCATGTCCAGAAACAAAATGACTGTCCAGCTGCCCGAGAGGGGCAGCTGTGGGTACGCCTGCACTGGACACATGCCGGCAGGACCGTCTCTGAGGCCAGTCGGCCTCCGTCTCTGAGCCTGGGGTCACCACGGTGCAGACGCCCAGGGCTGTGTACAGAGTACTCTGCTCATGGCTGCCAGCGTGCAGGAGCTCAGCAGAGAGGGGCCCTCGCCTGGCGATGCTGAGGCTGGGAGATGGCCAATGAAGCGGCGAGGGTCTCAGCTCTGCTGTCTGGCGAGGGTGCCCTCCTGAATTGCATTGACCCCTTACCCCCACCCCCAAACCCTTGTCCACCCTAGGCTCCCAGTGGGCTCACAGTGAATCAGGTTCAGTGTCCACCCTTCAGGAGCCCCCAAGCCTGGCCAGGCCCCTGGGAAGAGTAGGCGTGCTCCAGAGAAAGGCCCCGAGTCTTCAGTGAGGTCTTTCGGAGCTGGTGGGAGACAGGAAGGCTCAGGGAAAGGAGGGTCCATGCAGCCCTGTGTGTCCCAGCAGCCTCCGTGTGTGCCACTCTACTATGGTCAAGCTGTGTGATCTTGGGCAAGTCACTTGAATTCTCTGTGCCTCCATCTTGTCATCTGTGAAATGGGCACATCATTCAACCCCGCCATGTAAGGAGATTGTTATTGCTGTTCAGTCGCTCAGTTGTGCCAACTTTTTGCAACTCCATGGACTGCAGCACACCAGGATTTCCTGTTCTTCACTATCTCCCAGAGTTTGCTGAAACTCATGTCCACTGAGTCAGTGATGCCATCCAACCATCTCATTCTCTGTCGTCCCCTTATCCTCCTGCCCTCAGTCTTTGCCAGCATCAGGGTCTTTTCCAATGAGTCTGTTCTTCACATCAGATGGCCAAAGTATTGGAGCTTCAGCTTCAGCACCAGATCTTCCAATGGATAGTCAGTGTTTATTTCCTTTAGGATTGACTGGTTTGATCTCCTTGTCCAAAGGACTCTCATGAGTCTTTTCCAGCACCACAATTCAAAAGCATCAATTCTTTGGCATTCTGCCTTCTTTATGGTCCAACTCTCACACCTGTACATGACTACTGGAAAAACTATAGCTTTGACTATATGCAACTTTCATTACCCCCATTTTATAGATGAGAAAACTGAGGCTCAGAGAAATGATTTACCTAACAGGACTAGTGTCTGATTCCAGAACTCACCCTCACTAGTTAATGAGAGATGCTCAGTGGTTAATGGGGTGAATGGGGAGGCAGAAAGAAGAAGTTGGGGGTAACCTGGCTTCTCAGCGGGATGGGAACTCTGGGGAAGGGAACTTTGGGGAAGGGGAGTCTGCCTCGTCCTTTGGGAACACACTGAGTTGGAGGTGTCTGAGGTCTCAGGAGAAGATTCTCGCACTAGACCAGGATGGGGGGCGGCAGAGGGGTGGGCCTAGGCACTGTGGGCATAATAAAGCTTTGCTTTTAGAATTTCACACTGTTGGGGAAAGATGGTTGCTGACAAGCCATGGTCTCGAAGCCAGCTAGCCCTGCATCGAGAGGGCTGGGTGCTGGGATGCTGGCCCCTGGCCAGTGAAAATACTCCTCTGAGGACGGCGTCTCCAGGGCCCTCGGGTGGTGGCAGGTGTGGATGCCCATAGCCAAGGCTGTCCCCGCAAGGACTGAGCCTTTCCATCCAACGGGTTGCTTGACCTTTGGGATCTCTGGGATCTCACACACTTGATTCAAATCCTGGCTCCACTTCCTGTAGGCTGTGTGGCACTGGGCACATTCTTGACCCTCCCTGAGCTCATCTGTGAATGAGGGTGCTGGTACCCTCTGCTTGGGGGTTGATGGAGAGCCCAGAAGGCGTGAATGAGGCGTGCCTGGCACACGGGGGCCGGACAAGCAGCGGCTGTCCGAATGCGGCTGCTTTTCCTCAGCTGGTGTCTGGCGGATCTGATGGAGGGTGTTGGCGGCAGCTCAGCTCCGAGGTGGTGAAGTCCATGGGCACCGTGGGGTCACAGGTCTCTGTGGGGTGGTGATGGCGATGGCCGTGCAGCCGGAGTGGACCGAGAGGGTCCTGCCTTGCTCCTGCTGCTTGCCCACCTAGGAGGCCCACTCTGCCGCCTCTTTCTCCAGCTGCACAAGCTGGTCTCCTCCTCTGGGGCTTGGCACAGCCGCCCTTTCTCCTTATACCCCCCAAATACAGAGAGCTTCGTTCCCCCACGTCTCCCTCGCTGACCAGGGACTCCCTGCGGGCACACGGGGACTGACTCAGCGGTCTACCTGGCCAGTGCATGGTGGGGTGGGGCCCCAGAGAGCTTCTGGATTTGAGCCCACTCCTGGGGTGATCTCGAATAAATCCCTGGGCCTCTCTGAGCCTCCGTGACTTGAGGGGGGTCTGCCAGCGCATCCAGAGCAGATGGCGCTCCTGGTGAGTTAGGCTCTGTCAGCCCCTCGCTGCCACTCGGTGCCTGGTAACAAATAAGCAAGGGCAGCGAGCAGTGTTCCTCACCCGATGAGGGCGGCTTGGGGCGCCTTGCTGATCTTGGCGGGCTCCCTGGCGTGCCCGGGTGTCTGCTAGCGCCAGCTGACCCAGGGATGCTCTGGTGTCAGAGCAGACTCAGCTGTCTGGGATGCTCTGCTCCACAGACCCCCCCTATTCTGGTGGGCGCACCTGGCTGGGTCCCACGGGGATGGCAGAGACACAAAAAGGAAGCGGTCTTGACACGTGGCTCGTTTTTAGCTACTGCTTGTTGTCTGTCTGCTCCCATCCCGTCAGCTCAGAGAGGGCAGCCATGTCAGGGGCAGTCCTGCCGAGCTCCTGGGGAAGCTCGGGGCACCGGGAGTATGATGGCGGGCTGTCTCCTACCAGGATGGAGCCTCGGACTATAGCTGGTTGAACCCTCAGCCTGGCCCTCCTGGCATCTGGCCCAAGGTTTACCCGGACCCAAGCGGGACCAGACTCTGAAGTGTGATGTCGAGGGAAGATGCATTTCTGTAGGGTCTCAGGTCCACCCCCTGCCCCTCCCCTGTGGCAGCTGCATGAGACTGCATGAGGCTGGTCAGCACCCTTCTTGGAGCACCCATGTCCTGTGGTCTGGATGGCCCCCAAGAGCTCACTGATGAACTTGGCGAGTCCCTGGGGTATCCCCGTTTCTTGCTCGGACACTGACCTTGTTGCATGACCCGGTCCAACCCTGCTCCCGTGGGCCTCCTGTTCTCACCTCTAAGATGGGGCTGAGCTCCGTGTTTTGTAAAGGAACTTCCACCTAGGGCTGAGGGCAGGGGGTCTCAGGGAGAGAGACAGTAGGGGTGAGAGAGTGCCACTGAGAGACAGGGATGGAGAGAGAGACGGAGCCTGGGAGGCAGGCCTAGCCTCTGCCTCTGATATTTGCCTCTGTGACTCTGACAATCCCACCATTTGCCTGTCAGCTGGCCTGCTGGGCAGGGAAGGGGGGCAAGGTATGGCCCCTGCTTCAGAGTGACCCCCAACCCTGTCCCCACATTCCCGTCTGCCCAAGGACCCACCCAGCAGGCCAGCTGACAGGCAAATGGTGGGGTTGTCAGCGTCACAGAAAGGGGTCATTAATACACATCCTTGTACCCATCACCCCCACCAAGGGGTATGCAGGAGCTTCTCAAAAGAGGCAAGGCAGAAGGGAGGGTGGAGGTGAGGCTGGGGTCCCTCAGAATTAGGGGCCATACCTTGCCTCCCTTCCCTGCCTGGGGGTGGTTCCTGGTAGGGCAGGGGGCTTTATCCAGGGCAGGAGCCTGTTACCGTGAAGCAGTTCAACACACCGAGGGTACAGTTACCCAGGAGGACTGTGCAAAGTCTGTTGTTTCCGAGGAACAGAGTATCCATTGCCTCGGCTGCTCCATCTGTAGACAGGACAAGGACACGTGGATGCTGGGGAACTTTCATCAAGTCCCTACTGTGCGCCAGGCCCGAAGCAAAGTGTCTTCACGTGTTAGTCCTGGGGTGGGAAGCTCTGTGCTCAGCCGTGGTGAGGAGGTGGCAGGGAGGGGGGAGTCGTGCCAAGGTGTGCAGGGTGGCACGCCTGTCCATTCATCCGTTCATTCATTCATTCAGCACCTGCGGCACTCAGCTGCTCTGAGGACCACCCCAGCCTTGCCTTGGAGGGGCTCTGGTCTGTGGGTGGGAGCTGGAATTCCAGGTCAGTCTGGAGGTTGGCCCAGGGCTGGCTGGAAGTCTCGACAAGCCTGGGTAAACCTGGTCCTCATCCTGTGGCCAGCAGGCCAAGATGCAGAGGCTGATGACAGAGGAAGAGAGCCCGACCCAGAGGGACCTAGCTTCCTCTGGCCCTCCCGGGACCCGCAGTGAAACGGCTCTGCTGGAGTTTCCAGGTGACTTGCCTGGGGATGTAAGGGCTGTGGTGGGGCTGGCCGTGGGCTGGCCGGGGACAGGCAGAGTCGTCACGTGACCGCCCTGTGGGGAGACTCCCCTGGTGGGGGCGGGGGGTCCTTGAACGTCCTCTCCCTGAAGTCCCTTGGTGTCCCTGGCCAAGGCTGCTTCCTGTCCTGAAGGCTCAGAACTGAGGCTGAGATCTGGGTGCTGTGGGCCCAGGCAGGGCTAGGCCGTGGACAGCCTGGTCTTGCCAGGACCCTTCAGTCTGGTTGGCCCACGAGTCCACGATTTGGGATGCGCGTTCTTGGAGCTCAAGGAACTTCTCCCCAAGACCCCAGGCCTACCACCAGAGTGGGTCGGCATGCAAGGCCTCCACCAGACAGAAGGAGCCCCCGGGGAGCGCCTGGGAGCCCTGGGGAGGGGGTGGGTCAGCCGCAAGAAGGTGTGGTCAGAGCTGCCTGCGGAGACCAGGGTGGGGAGGGCGGGGCCAGACCCTCATTCTAGAGCGGGTGCTGAAAGCGGGGCAAGCCTTGGGCAGGCGTAGGCAGTGTGCTGGGGCGGAGGGCCACGCCCCCCTCCCCTCCTCCAGCCTCCCCTCCTATCGCCTCCACTCCTGCGCCCCCTCCTCTCCCCCACCTTGCTCAGCCAGCAACCCCCTGTGCCCATGACCCTGGGGGCTGGCTCCGTGGGTCAGCGGATGCTCACAGCCCTTTAGAGCAGCACTTCCATGACCTCCACAGGCCCCACTGGCAGATGCTGATGGTGAGACCTCCCCTCCCCAGTGATGCTCCTGCCCCGAGCCGGGCAGGTGGGCTCAGGAGCCACCCTGCTCTCGGGCCAGAAGGGCTGCCGCCCCAGCCGGGGGGTAGCAGCTGAGCGTCTCCAGAGGTCAGGGCGCAGGTGTGGGCATGTCCGGGGCAGCCCCACTGCCCACTGTCCCAGGATGGGTAGGTCACCTCCCCAGACCCCTTGCCAGGCATCCCCTCACCCTGGCTGGGGTCAGGCCCTCCTGATGGGCTGCCTTCCCCGGCTGGTGGTGGCCCCAGAGGGATTCTCGGGGTACCTCTGTCCTCAAGAAGGGCTCTCTGGAGAGGAAAAAAGAACACATTTCAACACCTCCAGATTCTGAAAATGGATTTCTCCCAGGGAAACAGACTCAGAGCACGCTCCCTTCCCGGAGAGAGAAAGAGCCAGGGAAACAGGGGGGGTGCTGGGGGAGGGGAGGAAGGCCCCAGCCAGGCCAGGATTGGGAATAGGACGAGGAGGTGGAGGGAGCTGGCTGCAGACCCTGCTGGCTGGCGATCACGGGCAGTGCCCCCGGACAGGCAACTTGCCCTCTCTGGCCTCAGTTTGTCTTCCTGGTCATTGGGTCCCTCTCTCTGCCTCACAAGTGATGCTTGGAGGCTACGATGCAGATAAGCAGGGTGAAAAGCCTTCCTGAATCCAGGAAAGTAGCATCAGAGCATTTCTGAAGTCATCCTGTTGGACCCAGGATGGGTCAAGCATGCCGAGGGCTCCAGGCATGATGCTGTGTGGCCTCAGGGAAATGGTCAGCTCTCTCTGGGCTCCAGCTTCCTCTTCTGGTAGCAAGATCTCTACCTCGCTGGTTCCTGGGAGGGTCAGCTGGGACATGGATGTACTGCCAGGCACAGCTAGCGCTGCCAGGGTGCTCTGAGTGGCTGGGGGCATCTCTGGGGGCACTGCCAAGCTTTGGCTTATCCACCCTTTCCTCGCTTGTCCCTTCCAGGGCAAGTCCCCTCCCCCCCCCACCCTTCCCTTGCTTTGGCTGGCACAGCTGCAGGGCTGCCTCCTCCAGGAAGTCTTCCCAAATGCCTGAAGGGTATCCTGACTTCGGCAGGTCTGTGCCATGCTGTCTCTCTTTGGGGACCGTGTGTAGCTGCCTTCTGTTAAGCTTTGACACCTCTGATCTCACTCCTCCTCTCCATCCTCCAGAGCCGGGTTTGAAAATCCACTCTCTGCCCAGGATGCTGTCCCACTTGCAAACGTCCACAGCTTCCGAGTAACGTCCAAACCAAAGCCTGGCCTTGGAGGCTTCCAGGTGGGCTATCTCTTTCCCCTGTCTGACACTGACCCAGTGATCCCGCCACTCAAGTGTCACGGCCGCAAATGCCAGGCCCGTGAGCACTGATGGAGACCACTGGCCTTTGTACGAGGTGCCAGCCAAGGCTTGGGGAGATGGGATGCCTCTCCATCTGACTCTGCATCTGAGCATGGACTCCTGTCTCCGGCTTCGTTCACAACAAAACCCAGTTTCTGCACAGGTGCTCCATCTGCTACCTACCACCTCTCCTGGAACTCCTTCCGGCTGGTCTTCCGGTTGTCCCTCAAGCCTTAGTTCAGACATTGACCCCTCAGATTCTTCCTCATATCACCTCTCTCCCCTCCTGCAGTCTGCACTCTTTTACTCGTGACTTTTGGTTCACCGTGACCCTGGAGGGAGGGGAGATGGTGTTCTAGGCAGATTGTTAGGGGGCAGGAGGAGAAGGAGACGACAGAGGATGAGATGGCTGGATGGCATCATTGACTCGATGGACGTGAGTTTGGGTGAACTCCAGGAGTTGGTGATGGACAGCGAGACCCCGCGTGCTTCGATTCATGGGGTTGCAAAGAGTCAGACACGACTGAGCAACTGAACTGAACTGACCCACTCTCCACTCTTTCAAAAGTAAAAGAAACCTCAAATTTGAACTGGGTACATGGCTATTCTTTCAAGTTCTCAGCCTCCCTCGTAGCTATGCGTATCTATTTAACCAATGACACATATGAAATCAAGATCCGTGAAACCTCTGGGACTTTCCCCCACTAGGAAGAGAGGTGGCTTCCCCTTCTTCTTTCTGCTCCCACTGCTGGATGTCAGATGTGATGGCAGGAACCAGAGCAGCCATCTTGACTGGACATGATGGAAGCTGGGTTTTGAGGCTCACGGAGCAACAGGGTGGAAAGGGCCTGGGTTACCACAACATGACTCTAGAATGCTGAAGCTCAGACTGTTACATGAGAGGAAGAAAAAAGAAAGACAACCTTCTCTCTTGTTTGGCTTCTGCACATGCTAAGTCGCTTCAGTCGTGTCCGACTCTTTGCAGCTCTGTGGACTGTAGCCTGCCAGGCGCCTCTGTCCATGGGATTCTCCAGGCAAGAGCACCGGGGTGGGCTGCCGAGGCCTCCCCCAGGGCATCTTTCTGACGGAGACTGAACCCATATCTCTAATGCCTCCTGCACTGGTGGGTGGGTTCTCAACTAGTGCCACCTGGGAAGCCCTCCATCTGGTTTAATCCAGTGTTTTGGGGGGGCATTTATTACAGCAAATATGTGTTTATTACAGCCAAAATGTATCCTAACAAGTAGAGCCACAGATAGGAAAGTTCATCAACTCTTTGCAAGATGACTAAGTGATTACCAGCCGGAGGCCCGTGGGCCTCAGCTTGGAGGCTGCCTTTCAGAGCATGTGGCACTCTGCGGTCCTAGAGGGGTGTGTCCACAGCGTTGCATGCTGGCCGTGTCCCGTTGTAACTGGGGCTCCTTGGACAAGTCTGCATAACAGCCCAGTGGCTCAGATGCCTCTTCTGTGACTGGCGGCTGAGACGAGGTGACGCATGGAAAGGACCCGTTTCAAAGGTGCTCATTTGTGTTGGCTCCTCTCCTGGGCTGAGCCAACCCACTTTAGTGAGAGCTGAGGGGTCACCCCTCCTCTCGCCTGCCCTGCCCCCTGCCCTCCCCTTTTCCTCTTCAAAGGGACCACCCTCCTCTCCCCTGCACTCCACCCGCCCCTCTCCCACGCTCCCCCCCCCCCCAGCATTTTCCTGGGATGGCTGGTGGATTTAATGAGCCCACATGAAACATCCAGCTTGTAACAATGAATATTTTCCACCAGGACTTCTCTTGCGCTTGAATTAATGATCTCGAAATCTCTGGAAAGGGCCGCGGAGGAGAAAGGGGAGAATCTTGGCCGCGGAGGAGAAAGGGGAGAATCTTTTCCAGAAGCTGCTTTTAATGTTGCGGAGTTACAGGCCCCCAAGGCCGCCCCCACAGGGAGCTGTCCTGACCTGACCCTTCGGAGGAGGAGGATCTTTGGAGGCTTCTGCCCACCCCACACTGGTGGTGTGGTGCCCTTCGTGGCACACCTGCCCCCTGGGCAACCTCCAGGGATGACCAAAGGGTCTCTGAAATGCTGACCAGCAAGGTCAGGAAGAGGCTTCCCTCAGCCCCGTCTCCGTCTCTAGGACCTGGGACTCCAGGACCCACCAGCCTGGAAGCGACCGGAGGAGGCGCCAAGTGGGGCGCTTCATGCTGCCCGTCGGAGGCGCTGAGGGTCAGGGGGCTGCTGCCAAGGGGCGTCTGGCCCCATATCCACCTGGGCAGCCCTGTTCGCTTGTGGTCTGGGAACAGGGTGTCCCTTTCAGCTGCAAGAAGATACAGAGGATTTGAAAACAACAGTTGGAGAGGAGATGGTGCAAGTCCAAGCCACCCCCCCCTTAAACCGGTTTACTTGTGGTAAAAGGCACATGAAATGCACCACCCTGACTGCCTTCAAGCGTGCAGTTCTGTGGCCGTGAGTGCATTCGCAGGGTGAGGCCACCATCCGTCCCCACGACGCGTCCATCTTGTAAAGCTGAGGCTGCCCCGAGAGGCACGCGCGCCCCTCCCCCGGCCCCTGGCAACCGACCCTGAACTTTCTGTCTTTATCAGCCTCACGGGGTGGAGCAGAGTCTCTGTCCTTTGGTGACTGCTTTACTTCACTCAGCGTAGTGTCCTCGAGATTCATCCAGTGTAATGGCCTCGTGGCCTGTGTCAGAGGCTCCCTGCTTCAGACCGAATCTGGTATAATCATGCCGCATTCTAGCAGACATCGCTTGCGTTCAGCTGCCGGCAGGAACCCGGCAGCTTCCACCTTTTGGCTGCTGCCGATGCTGCTGCTGGGAGCACAGATGCGCTGAAACGTCTCCTTCGTATTTCAGCTTCTTTGGGTGCAACTGCTATGTCAAATGGCAGTTTGGGGATTGTTTTTTGAGGAAGTTCATCCTGTTCTCTGCCTTGGCTGCCCCACTTGGCAGTCACACCAGTGGTGGACGGGGGCTTCCGCGTCTTCACGTCCTCCCCACGCTTGTACTTTTCCTTCTCTTTGCTGTTTGGTGGCGCTAGGGGCAAAGAACCTGCCTGGTAGGTGGTCAGAAGAGACACAGGTTCAAACCCTGGGTCGAGAAGATCCCCTGGAGGAGGGCATGGCAACCCACTCCAGTGTCCTTGCCTGGAGAACCCCATGGACGGAGGAGCCCAGCGGGCGGCAGTCTGTAGAGCGGCAAGGAGTCGGGCACAACTGAAGCGTCTGAGCACGCGTGCACGCCGCCTTCTTCCTGAGTGGCCATCTTCACGGTGTCAGAGCCTCCCTTCTTACAGGCGGGAAGGGAGACGCAGGCTGCGGGCTTGTGGGTGCGGGGTGGGGACCTTCGGGAATCGCAGCCTTCAGGCTCCTCTGTCCAGCCAGGGGTCATCCTGGGGGAGGCCCTCAGCTCCTGAGCGCCTGCAGCGGCAGCGGCAGCAGCAGCGCGCGTGTCCCCACGTGTCCCTCCCCCGCCGGAACCCAGTCTGGATGCTTTCCCGACAGCCCTGCTTTGGGAGGTGCAGGTGGGCTGGCTGAGCAGGGGTCCCCCCAGCAGGGGATGAGCATTCAGCCACCTGCTCTTGAGGGGCTCCTGGCTGGGTTAGGGGCCACGTGGGTGCCAGGGGTGACTGAGCCCTGGCAGGTGGACCAGGAGGGAGCAGGGCCACCTCTTGAGTCTTCTTTCTCAAATTCCTGCCCCTTCTGCGGCCTCAGATCAGGGTCAGCAGTTAAGTGTCACATGCCGTTTTGAACCTGAATGGGCAAATGTGTGTGTGCTAAGCGGTGTCAGTGATGTCTGACTCTGACCCCATGGACTGTAGCCCACCAGGCTCCTCTGTCTTGGGATTCTCCAGGCAAGGACACTGGAGTGGTTTGCCGTGTCCTCCTCCAGGGGATCTTCCCAACCCAAGGATCCAACCTGTGTCTCTTGTGTCTCCTGCAATGGTAGGAGGGCTCTTTATTACTAGCATTACCTGGGAAGCCCATGAAGCCAGAACTTGAGTCTTTAGGAGGGGAACGCAAGGCCAGAGGATGGTCACTGCCCAGCCACCTGCTGGTGGGGCCCTCTCGGGACTGTCCTTTGATCCCTGAGGCTCAGGCCCTTTAGAAATCCTGAGCCATCCCATCCAAGAGCTGGAGACCATGGGTCCCATCAGCTTCCAAGACATTCACCTGTTCAAGCTAGAGCGTCCTGAGGATCGAGAAGGCTGTGGCGAGGATGGACCCTGGGGTGAGTGCTGTGTGGGAGCCGGTGGACAGCCTCTGGCCAAGGAGGGTTGTATCAGGCAGAAGGAACAGTGTGGTGGAAGGCCAAAGGGGCTGGGCGCCCAGGGCAGTAGGGGAGGGGAGCAACTGTCTCCAGGGTGGAGAATGGCCAGGCAGGCCTGGGGGCCCGGGGGGAGGGGTGGGGCTGTAAGCGCTTTCTATCACTGCTGCAACACAAATCACTGCAGGTGGAGTGGAGCTGCTGTTGCTCAGTCGCTAAGTCGCACCTGACTCTTTGCAACCCTATGGACTACAGCACTCCAGGCTTCCCTGTCCTTCACTATCTCTAGGAGTTTGGGCAGACTCATGTCCATCAAGTCAGTGATGCCATCCAACCATCTCATTCTCTGTCATTCCCTTCTCCTCCCGCCTTCAATCTTTCCCAGCATCAGGGTCTTTTCCATTGAGTCAGCTCTTTGCATCAGGTGGCCAAAGTACTGGAGTTTCAGCTTCCGCACCAGTCCTTCCAATGAATATTCAGCGTTGATTTCTTTTAGGATGGACTGGTTTAGTCTACTTGGTGTCCAAGGGACTCTCAAGAGTCTTCTCCAGCACCATAGTTCGAAACCATCAATTCTTTGGTGCTTAGCCTTCTTTATGTCTGAGTTTCATCTATCACCTTACAGGACTGGAGGGCAGAAGCTCAAAAGGGGCCGGCGGGGAAGGTTCCTGCCGGAGGCTGCAGAATGGGTGAAGGCCATCTCCTCGCTCGTTCCAGCTCCTAGAGGCCGTCTTTCAAACTGCCCGCATTCCGGCTCCGAGTCTCCGTTCCCGGCTTCTTCACTCAGAGGACCTCGGCTATTTAAAAATGGGTGACCAGGGACTTCCCTGGTGGTCCAGTGGTTAAGAATCAGCCTTGCGATGCAGGGGACATGTGTTTGATTTCTAATTGAGGAGCCAAGATTCCACACACCTCCGGGCAAATAAGCCCTCGAGCCACAGCTACTGAAGCTGTGAGGGAGTCCATGTGCCACAAGGGAAGATCCCTCACGACGCAACTAAGACCCGACCCAGCCACGTAAATGAATAAATATTTAAAATAAAATAAAATAGACCTATTGGGCTTCCCTGATCGCTCAGCGGATTAAGAATCTGCTTGCAATGCAGGAGACCCCAGTTTAATCCCTGGGTCAGGAAAATCCCCTGGAGGAGGAAAGGGCCACCCACTCCAGGATTCCTGCTTGAAAAATCCCATGGACAATGGAGCCTGGTGGGCTACAGTCCAAAGAGTTGCAAAGGGTCAGACACAACTGAGCAACCAAGCACACGCCACACAGCTCACGGAACTCTGTTCAAGGTCATACTGCAGACTGGACGGGAGGGGAGTCTGGAGGAGAATGCACACGTATACACGTAGGCTGAGTCCCTTTGCTGTCCACCGGAAACTATCACAACATTGTTAATTGGCTATACTCCAAGTAAGATAAAAAGTTTTTTAAAAGGTAAAGGACCTTGGTGATGACACTGGGCCCACCCAGACAACCCAGGATCACCCCCGTCCCCATCTCAAGATCCCTAACTCAATCACTTCTGTGAAGCCCCCTCTGCCAGAGAGAAGACCTTGCTCGCAGACTCCCAGCACTCGGCCAAGGCCGTCTTTTGGGGCCATGATTCTCCTGGCTCCTGGGTTGGGCCTTTTCTGGATGGTGACGGGGAGCCGCTGAAAGTGTCAGACAGAAGCAAGTGGCGATCAGACGTGGCCTTGAGAAACGTCCCTTGGGGAGGCTGCTGCGGCTGTGGGGCCCATGGGACCAGGGCGTGCTGGGGCAAATGGCCTTCCATGGAGGGGGGATCACAGGCACCTTCACAGCTGACGGCCCAGCCTCCAGCAGCACCCATTCTCCTCCCGGAACACTAGCGCTGCTCCTTCAAGGACCAGCCCTCCCCTCTGCACCGCGGTGTGGTTCAAAGCAGCAGTCTGTAACCTCTGAGGTCAAATGCCCAGGAATCTGAGGTGGACCTGACGCAATAATATAGAAATAAGAAGTGAAGTGAAGAAGTGAAAGTCGCTCAGTCCCGTCTGACTCTTTGTGACCCCATGGACTCTACAGTCCATGGAATTCTCCAGGACAGAATACTAGAGTGGGTAGCCCTTCCCTTCTCCAGGGGATCTTCCAAACCCAAGGGTGGAACCCGGCTCTCCCACCTTGCAGGTGGATTCTTTACCAGCTGAGCCATTAAGGGAAGGCCAAGACTACTGGAGTGGGTAGCCTATCCCTTCTCCAGCAGATCTTTCTGACTCAGGAATCGAACCAGGGTCTCCTGCATTGCAGCTGAATTCTTTACCACCTCAGCCATCAGCGAAGTGCACAATAAATGTGATAAGCTCAAATCGCCCCGAAACCAACCCCGGCCTCAGTCCGTGGAGTGGGTTCAGGAACAGCCAGCACATTGGGTGAGCTCTGGGGCCCCACTCAGGAGCCTGGCCTGAATTCACCGGTGGCATCCTGCCGACAGGAATGCTTAGGGTCCAGAGTGGGAAGTAGGCAGGCCAGGCCTGGGTGGGGTGGTGGGGCCCCCTGAGCAGGGCTGGAGCCCAGCTCACCATCTGAGAGGAAGGCTGCCGCTTATTCCCAGCTGTGGAGTTTGCCCTGAGCTGAACCGGCCTGTGGCCCCAGAGGCCCTGGCTGCTGAGGTCAGACAGACGGTGAAATCTCCCAGAGGCCCGAGTCACTGCGTGGGTGGGGGAGTAATGGCTCCTTCCTCAGGACACGTAACAGCAGCACCTTTGCTGCAGCCCCACCCTGGGGGCCCTCCCCACTTCCTCTTCCATCTCCCCACCTTGGTGTTGGCACTCGCTGCCCTCAGCTGCCCAGTCCTGACTCCTACCGCTAAGGGTGGGGGGCCCAGTGCCACCCCGTCTTCTTTTCCTGGCTCCTTCATGCGCTCTGAACATGACTGCCCCTCTGCCCACTGGGTGTTCAGATGCACAGGTCACAGGTCCTTGCTGCTGCTAAGTCACTTCAGTCGCGTCAGACTCTGTGCGACCCCATAGATGGCAGCCCACCAGGCTCCCCCGTCCCTGGGATTCTCCAGGCAAGAACACTGGAGTGGGTTGCCATTTCCTTCTCCAATGCATGAAAGTGAAAAAGTGAAAGTGAAGTCCTTGGGGCCCCTCTTTTATTTATTCAGTGACTCCCATTGAGACCACTTTTTCCCCCCCCCCAGATTGGGGCTGAGTGCTGGGACACACAGATATCACAGTCTTTGCCCCTTGGTGGGGGCGTCTCCTGTCTCTGGAGACACAGTTGGTTTCTCAGAATGAATAACTGCTTCAATACGCCATCACAGGAGGGGGCTGGCTAGGCTGGTGTGAACTGGATTCTCCACCCCGGCTACTTAGCCTGACTGCTCTGCTCTGAGATGTTCCACGCAAACTATACCTCAGGACAGCAATTTTTTTGGGGGGGTGGGGGGCAGGTGCAAAGCTTTCCTTTGAGAAATCCTGAATCACCTGGCTGGGGATGCTGAGGCTCTGTGAGGGGATGTCACGTGACTAAGCATTCCAGAGTCAGTGGTCCAGCTGACCAGTGGCCCAGATCATCTTCCAGCCCTCAAGCACCTGCATCATCGCCTCCTGGCTGAGCACTTCAGGGGCAGAGCAATTTGTGGGGAAATGAATCCAGTCCTACTCCAGCCCCCGGACAGTCAGCCTTACGTTCTAAGGCTCTGTTGAGCCCTTCAGTGGCACCTAGTATTTGTAGCTGGCTTGGTCAGGGTCCCCAGACCTCCTTCCGTTCTCATCCTCAGTGCCCTGCACCCCCACCTAACCCAGATTAGGGGCTCAGAGATAGAAGTAATGAGCAGAGGGATTCTGTCTCACCTGCCCAGCCTGTACTGGTCACCATCCCAGGTCCTGTCTCACAGACAGGGATGTCTGGTGGGTCCTTCCGTTTTCTTCTGAGCAAGCTTTGGTTGAACACCTGCTGTGGGACCCTCAAGCCTCATCCTTGCTGGACTGGGAGGAACTCTGACAGCTCTTGGGTGCGGTAGGGGTCATTGGAGCATCAGACCTGGATTCAAAAGACTGGAAGCTCAGGGGAAAGCAAAGCACTCCAGATGGAGATACAGCCACTTCATAGGGGTGCCTGAGGGAGGGAAGGCAAGACCCAGCTGGGGGATCGTGAAGGGCTTCCTGGAGGGCTTCCTGGAGGAGGAGGTGAGCACAGCACACCTCTCCATTCTGAGGCTGGTGCTGGGCTGGGTGCCTGAGCTGCATCGCATTATTTATCGTTCCTGGTGCCCTGTGTGGGGGGGTGGGCATTGCCAGTTTACAGAGGGGGCCACTGCTCGATGATTTCAAGGTCACAGACTCAGATCGCTGCGTCTGTCTGTGTCTTATCTGATGCCGCCTGTGTCAGTCACCCAGCACCGCGTAACAAAGTATCCCCAAACTTAGTGCCTAAGACTTACACCCTCACTCTGGGCATCACTTAGCTGGGTCCCCTGGTGTCACCTGGGCCATGTCGATCTTGAGGCCCAGCTCGGGGGGATCAGCTTCCAAGCTCCCTTAGTGGTGGCTGGCAGGATCCTTCGCAAGCTTATGGCTGGAGGCTGCCCTTGGTCTCTGCCCACATGGGTCCTTCCAACATGGCAGCTTGTTTTATCCCAGAGGCCGAGCGGCAGGGTCCCACAGGATGGAAGGCCAGCCTTTCATCGCCCAGTTGTGGGAATGACATTTCATCAGTTCTGAGAATGAGTCACGGGGGCTCAGCCTGCCCTGCAGGGGAGGGGCTCACACAGGAGGTGAACTCCTGGATGGGGGCCATCCTTGGACCCTGCTCCGTGCCCATGGGACCAGGGAAGTCATTGTTCCAGCTTCTCTCCTTTGAAGCTGGACAGAGCCAGGTCATGGCTTGGAGTGGTGCAAGAAGGGGGGATGACAGCGTCCTGGGCAGCAGCTGCGCAGAGGTGCCGGAGATTCACAGCTGGCACCTCCCACCCCCCACTGCCTGCCCACTTGCCCTGCTCCCCCAACGCCTTTGGCCTTCCCCCCACTGCCTACAAGCCTGCCTGGGGATGGGCAGGGTTTGGTGGCCAGGAAGCCCTTCACGGTACCCTTTCCACCAGCACACTCCCTCCCCCAACATCTCTTTTCAGGAAAATGGGGAAGGGTTATGAGGAACTGACCATTTGTCTTCAAATGTTTTGCAATTTTCCTGGAAATGTGAGTGCTCCCAAAGGGGGGGTCCAGGCTGCTGGTCTGACCTCCTTCTGCTGCGGGCTCCACTGACCTGGCAGGGGAGCCCAGGAGTCCCAGCACAAACCTTTTCAGGAACTGCCTGGGGCCCTGGCTGGCTGAGCCCCCCAGAACTGCAAAGGCTGCAGTCCGGGGTGGGCAGCCAAGATTCCCCAGCTACTGTGGGGTGGGGTGGGGGGTAGGGAAGAAAGTGCCCCAGAGCGGGGCACTCCCTGCCCAGCTCCCAGTCCCCAGGGTGGCCCTGCAGGCTCCCCAGGCCAGCTGGGCCTTCTCGGGGTTCAGGCCCCCTGGGGTCTCCGCTTCCTCACCCGGCCCTGAAGGGACAGCTGCGCTGTGCCAACGATGGAGGCCCGCCGGAAACCGAAGCCTGGGAGGCAGGCCTGGCACAGGTGACCTCGGCCTCCCTGGGCCTCCGCTTCCAGGGCTTCTAAACAGGAGGAGGAGCCGGCCCTAGACAGCACCCCCACCCACAGCGGAAAGAAGAGGCGGGTCTGGAGCCCGCCTCCAGCCACGTGTCCTCGGGGAGGGGCGGGTCTGGAAGGCCTGGAGGCGGTCCTCAGGGTGGGCTGGGGGGACCGCCCCGCTCCCTCCCCTGTGCCGCTGACCTCCTCGTCTTCTGCTGTCTGCACACTCCATGGTCGTCTGACTTCCTTCCGGAGCATCACTTCCTGCCTAGGCCTCAGCCCCTCTCCCCGCTGACTGGACTCTCAGGTCGCATGTCAGTCTTGAGGTTGATTGGGAGCCCCTTTCCCAGTCAACCCGCTTGCATCTTCTCCCCTTCAGGTTAGGGGAGGGGGCCCTTTGCAAGTTCCTGTTCTCCTCCCCGCCCCCTTCCCCCACGTCAGAGCCCTGTCTAACTCTAGAAAGAAAAGAAAGTGAAGTCCTCAGTTCAGTTCAGTTTAGTTGCTCAGTCGTGTCTGACTCTTTGCGACCCTATGAATTGCAGCACGCCAGGCCTCCCTGTCCATCACCAACTCCCGGAGTTCACCCAAACTCATGTGCATCAAGTCGGTGATGCCACTTAGCCATCTCATCCTCAGTCATCCCCTTCTCCTCCTGCCCCCAATCCGTCCCAGCATCAGAGTCTTTTCCAGTGAGTCAACTCTTCGCATGAGGTGGTCAAAGTATTGGAGTTTCAGCCTCAGCATCAGACCTTCCAATGAACACCCAGGGCTGATCTCCTTTAGGATGGACTGGTTGGATCTCCTTGCAATCCAAGGGACTCTCAAGAGTCTTCTCCAACACCACAGTTCAAAAGCATCAATTCTTCCATGCTCAGCTTTCTTCAGAGTCCAGTTCTCACATCCATACATGACCACTGGAAAAACCATAGCCTTGACTAGACGGACCTTAGTTGGCAAGTAATATCTCATGTCCAACTCTTTAGGAACCCAAGGACTGCAGCCCACCAGGTTCCTCAGTCCATGGGATTTTCCAGGCAAGAGAACTGGAGTGGGTTGCCATTTCCTTCTCCAGGGGAACTTCCTGAGCCAGGGATTGAACCAAGGTCTCCTGCATTCCAGGCAGATGCTTTACCATATGAGCCACCACAGCAGCTAATCCTAACCCTAACCCTAACCTTAAACGTAACCCTAATCCTAACCCATAAACTAATCGTAAACCTAACCCTAAATCATACCCTAACCCTAACCCTAACCCTAACCCTAACCCTAACTCTAACCCTAACCCTAACACATATCCTAACCCTAACCCATACCCTAACCCTAACCCATACACTAACCCTAACCCTAATCCTAACCCTCTAACCCTAACCCTAACCCATACCCTAACCCTAACCCTAACCCATACCCTAACCCTAACCCTAACGCATACCCTAAGCCTAACCCATACTCTAACCCTAACCCATACCCTAACCCTAACCCTAAACCTAACCCTAAACCATACCCTAACCCTAACCCTAAACCTAACCCATACCCTAACCCTAAACCATACCCTAAACCTAACCCTAACCCTAATCGTAACCCATACCCTAACCCTAAACCTAACCCTAACCCTAACACATATCCTAACCCTAACCCATACCCTAACCCTAACCCATACACTAACCCTAACCCTAACCTTCTAACCCTAACCCTAACCCATATCCTAACCCTAACCCTAACCCATACCCTAACCCTAACCCTAACCCAAACCCTAACCCTAAACCATACCCTAACACTAACCCATACCCTAACCCTAACCCATACCGAACCCTAACCCTAACCCATACCCTAAACCTAACCCTAACCCTAACCCTAAACCTAACCCATACCCTAACCCTAACCCTAACCCTAACCCATACCCTAACCCTAACCCTAACCCTAACCCTAACCCTAACCCTAACCTGCTGCCTTTTTGCCTGTGGCCTCCCCTATCTGGTGCAGTCTCTGGCCCAGTCACCACTGGGCACTGCCCTCTCCCTGGGGGTGTGTCCCCCAACCACCGTGTCCCCTGAGCTGCTCCATCAGGCTGTTCCCCAGGCAGGTCACATTCAACGTGGCCAAACACACCTCGGTGTCTCTCGCCACCTTCCCTCTGCCCAGATCTGCCTCTCCTCTGCCTTCACTCCACCCTAGCTCCTTCCGATGGACCTTCTATCCCACAGCCCCCCTCCTCCGCTGGGCCACCTGCCTCTCTCCAGAATCGAAGCACAAATTGCCCCCTAATCAGTGGCCCTGGCAGACCTGGCTAGTTGTCCCCACCAACTGCTCCTCCAGCACCTGGCTGCCCCAGGAGATGGCCTTTCCCAGCTTCCCCTGCAGCCAAGGGCAGGCTGGCCTGCAGCTGGCAAGGGTCCATGCAAACTCACGTGTCCGGGCCAGAGCGGCCAGAGAGGAGGCTGACCCCGACAGCCATGTGGAGAAGAGCTCCAGTTTCAGTCCAGGCTTCTAAATGAGGAAAGAAAGTGAATTCGCTCAGTTGTGTGTCCAACTCTTTGCGACTCCGTGGACTGTAGCCTACCACACTCCTCTGTCCATGGGATTCTCCAGGCAAGAATACTGGAGTGGGCTGCCATTGCCTTCTCCAGGGGATCTTCCTGACCCAAGGACTGAACCCGGGTCTCCTGCAGACGCTGTGCCACCAGGGAAGCTAACTGAGCAGGGACACTTTCTTTCCTGAAGCCACTGTCATTTGGGGTCTGTGACCCACAGTTCTACTACAACATCTGCCCCCCCAACACACCCCACCCCTGCACCTCTCCCAAGTTGCATGAAGACAAACATGGTGCCTTTTTCCTCCTTGATCCCACAACCTAGGATCCCCCTGCACCCTTGATGGGGTCCCAATCCTTTGCTTAGCACACGCCTGTCTAGGGGGTTCACCCGACTCCCTTGCTGGCCTTTCTCTGGGCCTTCAGCCCCCTTACTTAGTCCACAAAGCTCTGTGGATGGAGCACCTGCCGCGTGCTGGGCCCTGTGCCGGGCATTGAGGGTGCAGCGGTGAACAGGATGATTCCTGACACTCTGGAGGATGTCTTGGCTTGTTTCCAGATGTGTCTGCCCATGGGCTGGGGTTTGTGGAGGGCAGGACGCTCTCTGGTCCATCTCTGAGCCCCAGCACCGGGGCGCAGGGCTGAGCATCTCTGTTGAGTGAATGAATGATCAATGACTAAGTTAGAAGAGAGATGAGACATCTTCAGATCCAGCTGGGGTTTGAGTGTCCACTGTGCTCCTATGACTGGGCTGGGTCTGCACATCACCAGGGCAGAATGGCTCTTCTCAACTCCCTTGGGTTGCAGGGCCCCCGGGGTCCTTTCCCTGCTGGCCCTGGCCCAAATCCAGACCCCAGCATCTGTCGGCGCCCTGCTCTCGGGGAGAAAGGCCTGGTTCCTCCTGGTCGGGCGGGGGGGTGGTTCCTGCTGCCCAGAGCTGCCACCCAGCAGGTGCTGCAGCGGGCATGGCTCTGGGCAACATAACCAAGAGCTCCTGGTCTCTGGGGGTGGGGCTTGGTATGGGCACAGGTGCGTAGAGGCCAAATTCCTTTTACCAACTTCTTCTGTTACCAGCTTGGAGGTATGGACTCCCGCCCCTTCCCTGGGGAGGCCCAGGCCCTTGGCTGGAATCAGAGTCTGAGTCCTGAGCTGGGGGCAGCCCCTCTGGCGGACGGCCCGGGGCCCTGCTGGCTATCTGGGGGTGGAGATAAAAACACAGAGCTCCATCTCTGAGGAGTTCTGGGTTTAGCAGGGTGACATTACTTTTGCAGTGTTTACCCTGAACATCACAGAGGCTTGAAGCAGAGCACCAGGCTCTGGGATTCGAGGGGAAGAGTTGCTTAAAGAGCCAGAAAGGCCTTCAGAGAGGGGGGCACGAGGGATGGGGGCACTGGCTGTGTGGCCGAGTGGGGCGAGTTTTCCAGTCAGAGGGAATAGCACTTGCGAAGTAATGGAGACGTTAGGGTCTCACGGGCTGTTTGGTGATGTTGGAGCAGAGGGGGAAGGCGGGTGGTTGGGGTCCAGCCCAATCCTGGGGGTCTCATTCAGGCAAACAAGGTCTCTGGGCCCCTTTTCAGGGCAGAAGCAGCCAGGAGGGTCTCTGCAGGGGCGGGGGGCCTGGGTCTACAGGGTGGAAAGGGCAGCAGCAGGGGAACGGGGCTGGAGAAGGGGGTCACTGAGGACGAGCGGGTGCCTGGCGTGGGCAGGGGTGGGGCTGCTCCCCGAGGAGACGCCCCTGCCGAGACGGGCGTGAGT
Source organism: Madoqua kirkii (assembly GCA_006408675.1). Taxonomy (NCBI): domain Eukaryota; kingdom Metazoa; phylum Chordata; class Mammalia; order Artiodactyla; family Bovidae; genus Madoqua; species Madoqua kirkii. Next base: position 8,853 of record SJYC01115392.1, on the reverse strand, counting down.
CCTGGCACCCCGCCATGCGGAGGGGTCCCCCACACGGTAGTCTGTGGCCCAGCGCTGGGCCTGGGGATGTGGGCAAAGGCTCTGGGCCCCATCCTTGGCTTGAAGCAGCCCTGTGCGGGCCGGCCGGCCTGGGTGCGTTTCTCAACCGTCAGGAGCCTGTGGCTTGTGCATCTCTGACCAGACTAGGGCCTTCGGGTGTTTACGGTCGACAAAGTGTAACTTCCTGTTTTTAAGAGAAAAGGATTAGAAACACTTATTAAAAAGCCCTTTGAAAGGCATCAAAAGACTTCCTGAACGTCAAATGACTCTTACAAAGGAGCCATTTAGTGATTTAAGCAACACAAATAGGAAGCACACAGGCCGGACCTCCTCGGACGCTCACACACTCATAAAGCCTGGAGGGACCTGGCAGCCACGTGTGGTGTGGACCAAGGGGACCTGAAGAAGCTAGAAATAGTCCCGAGGGCAGGGTAGCCCTTCTGTGGGACACAGGCATTTGGTAGTATTGGGGGACTCTGAGCTTGGGGTGGCCGGGGCAGACCCCCAGGTGAGTCTAACCTTGACCTAAACCCTCTCCCAACTCCAGCATCTGGAACCCCCTTGGGGCCTCTGAAACACCCCTGCTTTCTACTGGGATCCCCTGGACTGACATCCCCGACACGCTGCTCCGCCCCCGCCCCCGCCCTGCCGTGTTCCAGCCTCAGTCCCAGCTGCCCAGTCTCCGCGTCTAAGTGTCAGCATCCACGCGGTCCATCAGCCTGGTGGGCCCCACTTGTACACCTTCCGGGTGTCCCCAGGCCCCAGCCCAGGGGACCGTGGTGGCAGCCTCCTCATCGTTCTCTGGCTCGCCTCTCTCTGGCCTCCCACCACCACCACCTGGGGAGGGGGGTCCCGTGCTGGACACAGGGGACCCCGTGCAGATGCAGAGACCCCGGCCAGCTCTTGGGGACACTCTTGGGTACAAAGTGTCCTCAGGTTGGCCACTGAGAAGGTGGATTAGAGAGATGATGACTTTCATCCTTGCTGGGTGCTGGGGCCTCCCCAAGAGGCCGTGGACCGAGAATCTCAGTTTAATGGAGAGACAGAACACACACACACAGGCACCCCGGCCCGGTTCCCTGGAGCCCCGTGTCGCAGGGAAGCCAGAGGCCCCCAGCGACCCGAGTCCTCCAGCTTGGAGACCCCACCCTCAGCACCCCAGGCGTGATCCCTCTGCCTGCTGTCATCTTCATCAGCCCCAAGGCCCCAGAGTCTTTCTTCTCTGCAGGCTCCTGGCCTTTTAGACTGATCACCCCACCTGGGGGCTCAGAGACCCCTGACCCAGCTGGCATTCTACCCGCCGAGCCAGCTGGTGACCTCCCTTGCCCTCCCAGGAAACCACCCCCACCCCCAGCCCTCTCGGGTTGTGACTATTTGCTCCTGGGTTTTGCTCCAAACAGGGTACATTGCTACTTAGGCAGCTATTAAACCCTTCAGTGGCTCCCAGAAAATGCCAGAGAATTCTTGGAATAAAAATAACAATGAATAAAGTTGCCTGGAAATGAGGCTATGGGGCTGAATTTGATTACGCCCCACTTAGACGAGAAAATTAGCTTATTACAGCTGAGGTGAGGTGAGGTTTTTCCATTTTCTTCAGTGAAAAAAGAAGCTTTTCCCATGCCCCTACCCCAGGGCTAGAGGTTAAGGGGGTCCTCTGAGCCCTGAGTTGGCTGGAGCGAAGGTCGCTCTGGCAGGGGGCACGCCTGGCATGGGAGTGGGCCCTCATCTCCTGAGGCTGCACTCGTGGGCACCCCGTGTGGCCCTGGGGTGAGAACATCCCAAGGACGGGTACCTGGGCTGACAAGGGGCGGAGGTGGGCCAAGGCCACGATGCCCTAGGTCACCCCCTGCTAAAGGGGGCCTATGCTTCCGTGGCCATCTGCCCATGCCTGCCCCGGGGACCCACACGTCCCCTCCTCCCCGGCCCTCGGCACCTGGACCTGCTCGGACCACCTCCTGAGTCTCCCCGTCCAGTCGCGGCCCAGGTCTCTCACGCATAGTTTCACCCCAATGCCTCCCTGTCGTCACTCCTCTTTGGCTCGCCATGGCCTTGGGATAAAGACAGGGCTCCCACCCTGCACACGAGGTCAACCATCGTGTCCCGTGGCCACTGTGACCCTTAATTCTCCGTGTGTACTTGCCTGGTCTTTAGGGTGACCAGATATCTGGACATCATTCTGGGTGTTTCTGTAAGGGTGTTTTGGATGAGATTAACCTTTAAATCTGTAGACGGAGTAAAGCAGACTGCCCTACCCAAGCTGGGTGGGCCACACCCAATCAGTCCACTGGAACAAAAGGCTGACCCGCCCCTGGGGAAGAGAGAATTCTTCCTGCCTGACAGACTTTGAGCTGGGACGTCATCTTTTTCATGCCTCTGGACCGGGACTGAAACATCAGTTCTGGGGACCGGGCCTGCTGGCCTTTGGATGGGAACGGCTCCATCAGCGCGCCTGGGTCCCAGGCCTTTGGACCTGGATGACGCTGTGATCGGAATATTCAGTGTTGTTCAGTTGCTCAGTCCTGTCCGACTCTTTGCAACCCCGTGGACTGCAGCCTGCCGGGCCTCCCAGCCCCTCACCTTCTCCCAGAGTTTCCTCAGGTTCATCTCCTTTGATTTGGTGATGCCATCTAGCCATCTCATCCTCTGTTGCTTACTCCGGCCCTCAGTCTTTCCTAGCATCTGGCTCCTTTCCAAACAGTCGGCTGTTTGCACCAGGTGGCCAAAGTATTGGAGCTTCAGCTTCAGCATCTGTTCTTCCAATGAGTATTCAAGGCTGATTTCCTTCAGGACTGACTGTCCCCCGCCCTCCAATTCAGATGTTGAAGCCTAACCCCCAGGATGACGGTATAAGTGGGCTGGGGGGCGTTGGGAGGTGGTTGGGTTGCGAGAGTGGAGCCCTCACGTGCGGGACTAGAGCTCTTGGGAAAGAAGCTAGTGAGCTCCCTCGCGCCCTCCTCCCTCTGAGGACACAGTGAAAGACCCCTCGACCCCGCTGGCGCATGACCTCAGACGTCTAGCCTCCACACCCGTGAGACGTCAGTGTCTGCTGTTTTTTAAGGCACTGTCAGGATCATTTTGTCACAGCAGCTCAGAGGCTGAGATGGACCAGAACCAAACTGTCAACAGGGCGCCGGCTGGTCAACTCACTCTGCAGACTGTGGGGCTTGTCCGCCTCCGTAATCACGGGGCCCAATCTTCCTCTTTCTGCACGCTCATCTTACTGTTTCTGTCTCTCTGAAGAACGCTGGTGAACAGAGCTGCTGTGTTAATCTGCGTAACAAATGACCCCCTTACAGCTCTGAAGCCTGGGCTGAAATCAAGGTGTGTCAGCCCCGGGCTCTCTCTGGAGGCTTCTGGGGAGCCGGCTCTCCTGGCGTCTTGCAGCCGGTGGTGGCTGCCGGTGGCCTGGGTCTGTCGCCGCGTCATCCCCATCTCCGCTTCTGTTTTCACATGACTCTCTCCTCCGCATGCCTCGTGTCCCTCCGTCCCTCTTGTAAGGACTCCCATGACAGTGTTTAGAGCCCACCCCGCTAACCAGGGTCATCTCACCTCAAGGCCCCTGGCTAAATGACGTCTGTTAAGGCTTTGCTGTGTGCGGGCCGCTCACAGGTTCTGGTGACGAGGGCCTGGCTTCTGTGGGGCTGGGTCACCAGCGCCGGCCTCTCGCCTGTCGAGGCCGCCGTGGACCTCTGGCTCTGGGCTGGCTGAGCGAGCTGGTGCGGGTGAACAGCAGAGGATCCCCGTGAGGCCCCCGGATGCGGCTGCAGGCTCTCAACAGGCCTGCCCGCCTGGCCCCGCAAGGCGGCTGGGTTCCCTTCTGCGCGCTTGTCTCTGTTTCCCCACACTTTCTGCAGCGATGTTATGGACGTGCCTTGCTTTAATAACCAGGAAAAGGGGAATCGTGGAGACTTTCTGAGGACTGTAGCCCCAGGGGAGCCACGCCCAAAGGGCCACTGTTCATTGAGCGCCTACTGAATGCAGTCAGAAGCATCCCTCTGGTTCAGCTCCTCATGGAACCCCATGACATGTGCTCAGGTCTGGAGCTCTCTTCAAAAGCATCACTGCCTGCCTGCCTCTCACCCCCGCCCCCCCCGCCCCTCACCCCTGCCCCAGACCCTGGATGGAGCAGCTTCTGAGGCAGAGAGTCCCGCACTGCCCAGGCTGGCCCAGGAGCTCAGAAACCCAGCTGGGCCTGAGCAGAGTCTGGGGTGGGTGTGGGCAGTGGGCCTGGCCGGGCTCTGCTCCTGCCCACTCTGTGCTGAGGGTCAGTGCCTTCCCTGCCCCTGGACCTCGCCTGCTTGTGTGGACCTGCCAGGGCAGGCATGGGGCAATTCTGTGGGAGCCAGCGTGGGGTGGGCCCCTTATCCCTCCCTGATGGCCCTCTGTGTTCACCCCTGTCCCCCACCTGGCTGATGGCCTGGTGGATACTAGGGAGAACTGTCTGGCCGAACCTGGAGGGCTGCTGGGGGTCGGGGGCTGTACTGGGGTAGCTGGGGAGCTCTGCCACCCTCCGAAGGAGCAGGATCAATCTTGGGGGCAGGAAATAGGTGTCAGGCAGTCCTGGTCCTGCAGGCCCCGGCTCTGGGTGGGGACCCAGTCTTGCCTCTCTGGGCCTCGACCTCCCGCTCTGTGCGGGTGATGCTCCGGAAGCCCCAGGGTGCTGGCCGCATGGCCCCTTGCTCTCTGGCCGAGGCTGACCTGGCTGCCCTCCCCCGGCCCCAGGCCGCCTGCTGATGGCGCCTCCCTCACTCCACCAGCTCCCCGCCCCCCAGGCTTCTCCAGCCAGACCCCCTCTCTCCAGCCTCCCCGTTCCCCCCATCCTGCCTCTGTTTTGCTTCCCACCCCCGACGGGCCCATCACCCGTTTCCACATCTCCATGGTTCCCCGGTCACTGCCTGGCCTCTCAATCCTCCACCCCTGCGGCTCCCACGACCCTCCTCAATGTCGCCACCACACCTTCAGCTCATGCAGACTCCGCCCACACCCAGCCCCTTCTGGCTCTGCAAACCTGGGCCTCTAGCATCCACACATCTCCTTCCCTTCTCTAGGGGTTCCCTGGTGGCTCGATGGCAAAGAATCCTCCTGCAACTCAGGAGAACCGGGTTCAGTCCCTGAGTTGGGAGGATCCCCTGGAGGAGGGCATGGAAAACCACGCCAGTGTTCTTGCCTGGAGAATCCCGTGGACAGAGGAGCCTGGCGGGCCATAGTCCATGGGGTCGCAAAGAGTCGGACACGACCGAGCAAATAACACTTTCCCTTTCCCTTCTATATCCTTTGCTCCTGATTCGGATCACCTTGTGCCTGGTTCTTTGTCCCCTGACCCCTGACCCCTCCACTTTCCCCTTACCCATCAGTGCTCCGTGTCACACCCCTCTTGGCCACTCTGGGCCCCTGATCTCATCGTGTGAGTCCTCACCTCCCTCACTCCTGGCCTGCCTGGCCACCAAGCCCCAGCCCTAGGCGAATCCAAGGCCCTCCACAGCTGAGCGTCCACCCATCTGACCCAGATGCCGTCCCTGCGTCTCTGAGCCCTGTCGAGCCTCTGTCCCATGGTGCATGGGGCAGGTGGGAGCCACAGCTCCTGCCACCCAGCCATGGTGCCCACTGGGCTCTCCTCACTCTCTCTCCTTCATCACCATCTCTGCATCCTCCCCATCTCCTGCGTCTCTCAGGGCCCTCTCCACCCAACTTCACCACCTGGCTCTAGGTACCAGTTGCTTCATCACTCCCCTCGCTCCTCCAGGCCTGGGACGGGGTAGCTGCTGGCAGGTGCTGCCCTGGCAGAGTGTTTGCCCCTGCAGATCGCCCACGCTGCCCACACCTTCACCCCCTTCTGCTTTCCTGAGCTCTCCTTACTTGCAAGGGCAGCGGCTTCCTGCCAGGACCCGGTGGGCGTGGTCCCCTAACCTGCAGCCCAGGGCCCCTCCTCCTGGTGGTACTCAGCACTGTCACCCACAGCCACTGTCCTGGGTGCCTGGGGCCCTGACCTCTGATGTCCTTTCTCCCTGTCACACTCACGGTGGGCTCATGGGCTCTGGGATCCCTCAGGGCTCTGCCCCAGGTGTCCGAGGCCAGGTCCAGGACCTAGGTCTTCGCCACCTCTCCCTTGCCTGAGCCATCTTGCCCACACCTAAGTGCCAGCGGAAGCTACACGCTAATGATGGCTAACTGCTCTGTGCCGAGCCCAGGTGCTCCCTGGACCCAGCTGCCCTGGGGCATCTCAAGGAAACATGCCCCGAATACCTGCTGGCCTCTTGTGCCCATCTCAGGAGCAGAACCACCATCAACCTGATCATGCAGACCAGCCCTTTCGCCCTGGCCGTAGCTTCCTCGTCTCCAGGTCCCACTGACGGCACCTCTGCCTTCCTCACTGGCCCCGCTCACCCCGTCTCTGTTCCTACCACTGCTGCCTGGGCCCTGGGCCCATCCCATCCTTGTGCCCCGCCTGGCCCTTCCATCCACATGCAGCAGGTGTGCCTTCCTGGACCACCACCCTCCTGGCGCAGCCCGGGTGCTCTTCCCAGCCCCTCCCTGCCAGCCGCTGTCCTGTCCATCCAGGAGAGTTCACGGTTGGCTTTGACTTGAGACTTAAACATGTGGTTCCCTGCGTGTGGGTGGCCCGTTCTCTCCTGGTGTGCGGATCCAGCTCTGGCTCAAAGGTCCCACCATGCCGTTGCTGTTGGTTATCATTCCTGCCCCTCAGACTCTGCCTGTTCCTCCTGGCGGATGGGGTGGGGAGCAGTGGCCTGGTCCTTTGTTTTAAGGCCGTGCAGTGGAAGCAGGACCCCGGCACAGTTCTGACGATGGCTAAGAAGGGTGCAGGCCCCTCCTCGCTGCCTGTAATGCTGGGAGAGGGGCTGGGGCTTCTCTTGGGGGACACAGAGTAGCCCTGCTCCTCCCCTTCTCAGCTCCCCTATCAAGAGAGGGAGGCTGGGTTGGAAGGGGAGCCAGGGCTTCACCCCTCCAGGTCTGCTTGGGGATGTCCCCAGGTCCTCCCAGACCCTTTGGCAGCTGCTGGCCCCTCAAATGGGTGGTGGGTCTGGGCTGGTGATTCTAGATGCTGCTGGTGGGTGGGGGGAGGTGTCTTCCAGGACTGTTCGGAGCCCCTCCCCCACCGGGCTGGGCTGGGGTTTTTCTGCTTTGCTAGAAAGGAAAGTGACGGCAAGGGACACCAGGGGACGGGAGAGGAGTGGGGCCCGGGGTTCCGGTGGCCACGGGGTCCTGGGCCTCAGGCCCTGCCCAACAGCGCCCAGCGAGGAGTCCAGGCTGGGCCGGCTGCGGGGGGCTGCCTGTGGCCCGAGATGCCCCCTCTCGGCCTCCTGTTCAGAACGCCGGGCGCCGCGGGGGAGCAGGGCGGGTTGGCGCGGAGCCGAGGAGTGTTTGTCATGTTCTGCACCATGGTGTGGATGCCTGCCATCGTCTGTCATTATCATTAAGCACAATTTGGCAGGGGGATGGGTGGGGGAGCGGTGAGCCTGTGAGCCCTGGTCACCGCCCAGGTAGAAAGCTCTCTCCACCTCCTGCCGGGCTGGCCCCAGTGGGGCTGCCTCCTGGCCCTGCCCTCTCCTGCCCACCTTTCCTGGCCGAGCTGAAGTCATCCCTCTGCCAGGAGACTGGCTCGGCCACCAGACCAGGCGGCCTGGGACCTACTGTAGGGCCCAAGGCAGGCAGCTTCCTACGGGCGGCCTCTGGCCCCGACTCGGCTGTGGGCAGACCCAGAAGGGCCTGGCCAGGGGCAGCTGCTTCCCCGTGAGAGGAGGTGGGATCCAGGGGAAACAGGGGCCCAGGGGAAGCAGGGATCTGGCTGGGGTGAAGCCTCAGGGGCTGCACTTCCTGCTTGGGGGTCCTCGGCCCCTCTCTCCCCCTGGGGGTCCGAGGCCTCCTCTGCAAAGGGTGGTTGGGGAGGCTAAGGAAGGAGGGAGGCAAAGCACCCGCCTGCTCCCAGGCTGTGATCACACACGAGAGCCCAGGGAGACCTGCTGGAAGGTCTTCTTAGACAGTCTGCTACTTCATTGCCATTTAATTACACATATAACTATCTTTTAAATGTCTCTCTTCCTCACCGGAGGGCAAGGATGGCACATGCGTGGAACCCCCAGGGCCTGGTATGTGAGCAGGTGAGCAGATGCTGCCCGCTCACCAGGTGAGTCGTCCCCACAGGGGACCTGGAGCTGGGGCCTTGGCTTTATCTGCTCACAGGCAATCACGACACAGTGTGTCTGCTGAGCAGCTGCAGGAGTGATGACCGGTATGGGTACCGCAGGGACCCCTCACTAACGGGAGAGAAGACTAGAGCGGGGCTTTTGGAGGAGATGAGATCTGAGCTGAGACAAAAAGAGGAAGCATGTTCAGAAAGAGGATTCATCAAAGAGACGGCTGTGCGGCAAACCTTCTGACCGTGCATCTAGGGCCGGGCCTGGCCTGCGCCTGGGTTGGGGCCTTGGCTTTATCTGCTCACAGGCAATCACGACACAGTGTGTCTGCTGAGCAGCTGCAGGAGTGATGACCGGTATGGGTACCGCAGGGACCCCTCACTAACGGGAGAGAAGACTAGAGCGGGGCTTTTGGAGGAGATGAGATCTGAGCTGAGACAAAAAGAGGAAGCATGTTCAGAAAGAGGATTCATCAAAGAGACGGCTGTGCGGCAAACCTTCTGACCGTGCATCTAGGGCCGGGCCTGGCCTGCGCCTGGGTCTTCCACTGGTCTTGGCGGCATCAGCCTGGCGGGGGCAGCAGCCGTGGACACAATGCAGCCCTGATACTCCTCACCAGCATGGTCCCAGGCCACTATTCACGGTGCTTCCCTTGGAAAGG